>CABHPH010161798.1:0-51329 GCA_902168325.1 Peromyscus nudipes | reverse complement strand
GTTCTTCAGAAAAGGAACATCTAAAACACAATTGTCATTTTAAGTTTAAAAATTACTACACAGTAGGACTGAAAATATAAAGTATGTAATTCCTATAATTTTCATTAGCCTGGCCTAAAATGTAACTTTATTAGAAGTACTCAATAGTAAATAAAGAAACCATATACTGGCATAATATTTCACTACACTTTAAATTTAAAATTTTATCACTGGAGTTGATACTCTAAAATACACACAACTAATTATATGCATATAGAGTAGAGACACACGCTGTATTTCTTTCTGGCAACATTATTTTTAGGTCATAGCCTAGGGAATTTTGGTTTATTAATAGTTAAAAAGGTGACAATATTACTAATATTATCTGGAATCTATTTATTACAATGATGAGCAAATTTTTGATCATATAAAATGTAAAGGGAAACTGCAGGAAGCCATAAAATTATTAATTAAAACCTTAGTGCTAGTAGTATTAGCATGTATGTTCCTATGTGTTTTAGTCTAGAAAGACTCCGAGGCCCACAAATTATAAATGTCATTGCTTATTCTCTTGGTTTTATGCCAGGAACGGATGGTATTACTTATGGCAAAAAATACTGAATGTACATACTTTGACTGCAGGACACCGAGAAATTCACCTGGAACTAGAATGGAAACTCTCACCATGTTAGCTGCCTTATGGAATGTCAGAGGGGCAATGTGAAGTTGCCAGTGGAGAATTGTCACCAACATTCCTGTTTGTCTATGGACCCTGCAAACTACACCAATAACATTCCAGAAAAAATATGATTTTTTCTGCATAGTTGTTCAGTTATCAGGGGCAAGAACAACAGTCTTCCAATAAGATGTAATGCCCACTCGACAAGAGAGAGTTCCAGCCTGTTAATGTAAGTCAGAGCGAAAGTTTGTGGTTGAAGAAGCAATTTTTATAGTTTTATTTGATAGACATTATGGGCCTGTCAAACTGCATTCTGAACAGGTGTGCTTTTACCCATAGATCACTGTCAGCCTCATCTCATAACTACTGGTGAATCTCCTGAGAACAATCGCCTGTTTTGGGACATTGTAGGCTATTAAATATTTGTGGACATCTGTAGTCACTGATGCGAAAGCTCATGGATCTCTGCAGAAGAGGGTACAGAAAGAGTATAAGTGACATAGTGGGGAGTGGAGTGCTGTATAACAGTTTCCTCTGCAATTAAAATTTCCAACACATTCAGAGCTCCTAAGAGGGAAGATAAACAACTCAAAATAGCTTCAGGGAATCCTTGATACTTACAAGGTTCACTGGATCCCTCCCTGACACTGTAAGCAAATAAAGATGAGAGTCTTTCTCAGATAAAATTAAGCCAAGCTGCAAAGAAGTCTCTCAGAGAATCAAATCCACAAAAAACACTTTGAGACCAGACCAAATCCATGTCACAGAACAAAACTCAGGCCATGTAAAAGTTTTTGAGACTTCAATTCCAATTCTAATTCTTATCATTATACCTTCTACTTGGAGAGATCCCAGAAGAGACACATTGGTCTTTCTTTTCTTTTCTTTTCTTTTCTGTTTTTTGTTTTTGTTTTTGTTTTGTTTTTTGTTTTTTCGAGACAGGGTTTCTCTGTGTATCAGTCTTTCTTATAACTTCTAATATAGACATACATTGTCCAACATGTTACCTTAAAGTGTTATTTTCAAAGGGATGTCACAGATCTGGAATTTCCCTAGGATATATTCCTATCACAATGTCCTTTAAAGAAACCAGTTACTTTCCTGAAAGTGGCAATAACTTTAAAATCATGAATTAAAGAAAGATTAGCAACCAGTTTCTAAGTTATTGGCTATTAGCCACTACACACATGGACCACTTTACAACCAAGCCATTTCTTGTCCACGAAAATGTCAAAAAAATCTTACAGAGCAATCCAGAGCTATAGGGTTATAAAGGATATGTTGTCTCAGTCTACACTGTAGTTCTAAGAACATCAGGTTTCTAAAGATGACAAAAAACACCACCAATTTTCCAGTTGTAATCAGCATTCTTTTGCCTGTTCTCTCTGTCTATTTCCAGGTTCTGTTAACATTCAAGTAGTAGAAACTCTATTTAGTTCACTTACTAGATCATCTAGGCCATAGGAGATCTGACCTTGGGAATTCCTATAAAGCCTAAGAACGTTTTAGGGCACAGATTAATTTCAGTCCCATGGACCCTTAAGTTTATTACTGGGAACAGTCACCTTCAATTCATAGATGAATGATGAACAATCTTTTATTTTCATTTTTCTTTATTAAGAAATTTTCTACTCACTCCATATATCAACCACAGATCCCACCTTCTCCCTCCTCCCAACCCTAGCCCTCTCTCTCAAGCCACCCCACATCCCCCAAATCAGGGTCTCCCATGGGGAGTCAGCAGGTCCAAGCCCCTTCCCACTGCACCAGGGCTGTGGAAGGCATCACACCACAGGTACCAGATTCCCAGAAGCCTGCCCATGCACCAAAGATAGATCCCAATCTCCCTGCCTGGGTGCCCCCCCCATAGTTCGAGCCAAACAAAGGTCTTCCATATCCAGAGGGCCTAGTCCAGTCCCATGGGGGATCCACAGCCACCAGTCCACAGGTCATGGGCTTCCACTAGTGTGACCTGCCATCTCTGCATGTTCACCCATCATGATCTCAACGTGCCCCCCCCCCAGTCGAAGAATTCCTCTTCTCTCTCATCAATTGGATTCCTGGAGCTCAGCCTGGTGCCTGGCTGTGGATCTCTGCATCTGCCTCCATCAGTCTCTGGACAAAGGCTCCATGATGACAGTTAGGTTATTTGCTAGAGTGGTCACCAGAGTAGATCAGTCCAGGTACTTACTTATAGAGAACTTTTTAAAATTTATTTCTTTTTGAGAATGCCATTAATCAATGTAATGGAATCATATCTACTCCTTGCTTCTCCAAACAACATTACACTCATCGAAAGAGACCCTTCTCCCAAATGTTTGGCTGTTGATTTTCATAACACAGTAAGCTCAGTTAGTGATGGTAACATGTGCATGAGTCAAGGCCGTTTATTAAATCCTAACAGAAAACACAACCTCAAAAGAACTTTTCCTCCCATAGGCACTGTCAACTGTCTATAGCTCATCAGTGTGCTGGGGTGGGTTCCTAAAGAAAATCTACTGAGTGTTTGCGGGTATTTTCCTTTGTTTGTTCTTGTGGAGATTTTGTCAAGTAAGCAGAAATATAACAGAAATATCTTTCTATAAAGATGGCATTTCCAGAAGTACTTACCTGTTGGCTCTAAAATCCTTCTACCACCTATTTCAAGATGTTTCCTAAGCCATGATGATGAGAGGATTTGGTTAGATGTCCTACTTAGGTCAGAGCACTTAGTCTGTTCTTCTCAGGACTTTAAACTATTATGCATTTCTCTCTTGATTTCTATTACATAAATAAGCTTTTATAACCAAGGTTGAGAGCAGCCTATGTCTCTAGATATAAGCATAAATATTAAAAAAGGCATTTGATACTGTGATCACTTAGCAAACTAACAATAGAGTGTTATACTATGAGCCCTTTTCCATGCACAGCCATGAGATAGTCAACAGCCTTACAAATTAAGACATGAAATATCTTCCTATTGTTCAAGCTTCAAATTAAATCAGAAAGTATTTAGCATTATATATCTCCTAGCATCATTATTTGTATTATTCCATGTTCTGGTCTATACCCTTACACAGAACATAATTTAATTACTTTTTTGTAGCTTTCTTTACAGTCCTAGATCAATATGAAGGGTTTCATAATTAAATTTTGTTTGTATATACACTCTAGATGCCAATATTTCTTGGTTTGTAAAGATAACACATATTTTGTAGTGAAAAAATACAGTTAAATGAAATAATGTGAAGTTTTCATGCCAAAACCCAGATACTACACAATTCTATAACAAAAAATGACAAAAAGCAGAATTACATATGTAGAAATGACTTATTATAATGTTTCATCCAAGAGAAGTGAAATCCAGATATTGTGTTCAAACTTTATTATGCAGTTTATTTTCTACATTTTTTCATAAGATCAAACTTCTTACTTTGACATAATATTTGGTTAGCAGAAAGCATGCTTGTGATATTGTAGGCATGTATGGTATAGGAAATAAGTTCATTATATTTAATGGATATTTTCAGTTTTAGAATGTCTTTTCCTAACCTTATGAAAAGAATTTATCTGTGGTTTGAACAAAATAATGTAGCACTTTGGGGCAAAGATGCAAAAAAGTAGTCCTGCACTTGAGGCCAAGATACAGAAAATCTCCACAGCTACTGTAGCCTTGCCCTTGGTGCTTTGGTAGACAGGGAGGAAGGTGATCCAAACACTGCAGAACACCATCATGCTGAATGTCAGGAACTTGGCTTCAATGAATGTGTCAGGCAGATTTCTGGCCAGGAAAGCTACAGTGAGGCTTGCCACAGAAAGGGAGCCCAAATATCCCAGAACACAGTGGAAGGCAATAACTGAACCTTTGTTGCAGACAATCAAAATATGGCCATGTTCAGCATGTACATCCTCATCAACAAATGGAGGAGAAGTTCCCATCCAGATTCCACAGATAATCAGTTGGATCACAGTGCAGATGGGAATGATGAAGTTAGGTGCACCTGATGCCAGAAACCATCTCATTTTTCTATCTGGAACAGTGACTTTGAATGCTAGTACTACAGTAATTGTCTTAGCCAAGACAGAGGAGGCAGCCACAGTGAAGTTAATTGCAAACGAGGTCTGCTGCAAGATACAGGTGGCCATATGGGGATGGCCAATATAAAGCAAGGGACAGAGAAAACAAAATATGAGGGAGATGAGGAGGACATAGCTGAGAACTCGGTTATTGGCCTTGACTATGGGTGTATCTTGATGTTTCAAAAAGATAGCGAGTACAATAGTTGTAAGAGAAGAGAAACACAGAGCCAAACCAGCCAGAGACATTCCCAAGGGGTCTTCATAGGCCAGAAAGGTCACAACTCTTTTTAGGCAGTGAGTTCGTTTTGCATTGCTGTACTGATCATCTGGACACTTCACGCAATCGTCCATGTCTAGTATAGGAAGGGAAGTATTTTCAGTTTTAGTTTTTCCCCGGTACTCATGAAACATGACACATTAATGCATTAGGAAGTCACAGCTAAATTTTATTTACATCTTGTGTTATATGAAAACTAAATGTATTTGATGCATAGGATTTAATTCTATTTTCTGTTGCCTTTCATCTTAATGCAAAGTGTTTTTTATATTTATCTTAGTTACCCATGAACATTTAAAAAACAGTAATATACTTTTAAATAATGTTCAGGTAGCCACAGTAACCTACCTTGAATTAAATCATTCATGGAAAAATACATTTGTTATTCATAGTTTTGTGTACTATGGAAAACAAGAACTGATAATGAGCTGGTTCAATGCATCTTATAATTCTTCTATCAGCAACAAATTAGGTCCCACATATAAATGACCTCATGGGGTTCCTTGGAAATCAAACTCTACCCAATCCATATATTAGAACCCACATGTACTACATTATGATTACAGTATAATACCTAACAATGTTCAAAATATTTGTCTTTACACACATATTAGTAAAGTTCTCTCCCCTCATCAAGGAAACTTACCATTGAGGCAGAGACTACTAGGGAAAAATAACAGCCATTAAAATGTAGACTTGTGCCACCAAGTACAATGGATACCTATATTATAATACTCTGTCACTTAAGGCTCAGGAAAAATTGCTCAAGAATGGGATGGAAAGATTGTAAGAGCTAGGGGATCAGGGAATTTGATGTGAGTCAGTGTCACCTAGAAATGTCACAAGCTACAGTCATAAATTCTCACCAACATGATTGCTTAAATTAAGGTGAGCAAGTACAAAAACAATAGACATGGAAAATGGATGCAGGAAAGACCATCAGGCAACAATGCTAGAAAGAGAGCTACAGGCATCTAAGGAATATCGAGAGTGGCAGAAATGGTCTTTCCCAGAGTAAAGCACACCAACTGATTATTTCTGGAAATCAAAAAGGTCAGCCCTGAAAACATACAAGTAATATTGCATAGACTGAAGAATTTGTATTTAGAAATATATCTACATACTCCAACACACAAGACAAATACACATACAAACAGTTAATGAGAAAAGAGGCCATAGATTAGAAAGAGATTCTGGGGGGTTTTATTGGAGGTGTTTGAGAAAGGATAGGGAATGGAGAGTGATATAATTGTATTATAACATCAAGAATAAAAAAAAAGAAACAGAAAAAATATCCAGCACTGTCAAGGAATGCCGAAACAACATGAACAAATTCCCATCTAAATTCTCTACATGTCCAAAATATCCCATTTAGTTTTAGGCTTCAATGTTTGAACTTTAGTTGCACACATGATCTGCAAATGTTATAAATTTCTATGAGATTTGACAGTGCAATGCTCCCAAGGTTACAGTATTTATTGAGAAAACAACGAAATCTAGATAATATTCTATATCTCAAGGGCATAATTTTGAAAGATAGTACTAGATGATGCTGACAATTTGTGATTTATACCGCAACATATTTCTTTTTCTTCCAATTGCATTGATACAACAGACCAAACTGAAAAGTGATGATTCCATTTCAGCACTGATTTTATCCGTCAAAAAGTTTCTATTCGGCTTCGGTTTTTCAGTCCTCTCTGATATTGCTAAGGAATGTCATCTAAACTGTTGACTAGGAGCATTATAATACTTTAACTTTTAATATTATTTTAAAATTAATTATGAAATATTCTATTTATGTCTTTGTATGGAAAATATATTCTTCTTGTATACAATACACATTTCCCATAGTTTCCCCTTCCTCCACTCATCTTGTGCTTTTCTAAGTAGGTGAAGGGGAGTTTAAAAAATTGAGTATAGTATCTTGTCTTTAACCAACACAAAAGTCAATATTTGATCAGTTAATTTGGAATATATATATATATATATGTATATATATACATCAATATATCATTTGAATTAAACAATTTTTATTTTCTTTTTGTGCATTATTCTATTCAAGTAGTTTGCTTTCTCACATTATACATTGGGTTTTGTATTCAATATGTTTATTATTTTAGTGTAATTTTTAAAAACTTGCACTATAATTTTTATATAATCCTCAAGTTTAACTCATGTAGAATCATTAACAAGGTGGTCTGGCTCTAAGTGAAACTGTCACTTAAGTATTTAGCTATATCTTATCACTACTACAGTTATTAATTCTACCTTTATGTTACCTGATACACTACCAAAACAAAGTTTTCAGTTTCTGTATCTCAAATTAGATTAAACCACACCTTTAATTAAAAGTCTCTTTGATTTATTTGTTATGAATATTATAATAAACTCTTTATTTCAGAGTTCAATATGATGGCATCCAAACTGACCTATGAAGTACAGTAAAACTGAAAATACAAACTACCAATGATAACATTTCCACATTTCTACATCTTATATTTATACGTAGCATGATCTACATTTGTACACAGTACAAAAAAAAGTGTTTCTAAAACACGATGGAATGTCACTGAACATCTACTCCTTGTTAGAAACACTGGGAGTGGGGGCACTAGGAACATGTGTATGCACAGTATATAAGTCTTAAATAAACTGAAAGGTAGATACAACTTATTACAAAATGCTGACAATTAGGATAGAGATTAGTTGCAATAGTAACTGTTAGAGCTCTAAAGTAATGTCCAAGAAAATATATTATGTTCATGGGTTCTAGAGTAATGACACAAAAAATGTAATTTAAAAGACAAGTATATTATTTCAAATAGCAGTGTTACTGATGCTTTCAACTTCATAGTAAGATTCATCTAATCCATTTCCCAAAGGACTTTGTGAGAGCTATGTAAATATGAGAGAAAATAAGAAATCTATTGATCATTTTGATAAATAATTTCCTTACCTGTCATGTTGGAAATTTTATTTTCTGGACATGGATAACAATCAAAACAACAGACAGCCTTCCGTTCCTGAGGGGATTTTCTGTGTCCTGGACTGCAGGGACTACTGCATATGGAGGGTGGACTCTGAGGAAAATCAGACAAATTTTAGACACAAAGAGTTTAATGTAAGTTGCAAAAGCTACAGTGATGCACAACAAGGAGCCACTAAAAATTCTCTTTTTAAACACATATGATATAAAATAAAAATCCATTTTATGATAAACATTACGAATGTATGGAGATTTATGTACTGTGAAACACATACAAGAGAAAAGAGAGATATACACACAGAGGGAGGGAGGGAGGGAGAGAGAGAGAGAATATAGAAGAGTGGAAGTGAGTCAATAAATGAATAAAATCAAATTTCTTCATTCCAAAGATGAAGCGTGCTGTTCTAGAGTATTTATGCTACATGTAAATCATTTGAGTTAAGACCAATTTACCTGTCTAAAATCTGTGGCCCACTCTATCATTTCATCAGATATGTACAATTGTGGATCATTTGGAAAATGTCCAGAAAACTTTCCTATTTTCACTTTAAGTCCAAAGTGATTAAAATCTGTGATATAGAAAATGTCATACTCTGTATCCTGTTTTGTCTTTTGGTTCATATTCACCAGCTCTCCAGAAGGATTTATGAATTGTATGTTCTTCAGAAAAGAGAACATCTAAAACACATTTGTTATTTTACTTTTAACTATGCCTTCATAGCAGGACAGAAAATGTGAAGTAAATAATGCCAGTAATTTTCATTTGTCTCTCCTAAAATGTAACTTTATTAGAAGTACTCAGTAATAAATGAAAGAAAATACATACAATCATAAAGTTTCCCTGCACTTTAAAGTTAAAATTTTCTCACTGGGGTTGATACTCTAACACAAACACCCTAAGTTATATGCTTATAGATTAGAGATGCATTCTCTGTTTCTTCCTGGCAATATTGTTATTTGATCATAACCTAGAGAACTGTGTTCCATAACAGCTCAAAAAGTAGCAGTGCTACTAGTATTATCAGGAATCTATTTATTACAATGATGAGCAAATTTTCGATCATATAACTAAATTCATTTCCTTATTGCCATTTAAGAAATTCATGAAAAAATATTTTTCTTCCAAATTTTAAAACATAAGATTAATGTTTGTGTTTGAAATATTCTGGAAAAATTTCTTCACTTAGAATGTAAAATGCAGACCAGTATCACCTGTAACATAATTTATGACACTAACACGATCTTCATCTCACGCAGTGAAAGAGTCCAGAAATATATGCATCTGGAAGAAAAGTTTGTAGTTTGCCTACATTTAGAAAACTGTGGTTGCCTTCAAGAAAGTTATCACTATGACATAGAGGCCATGCAATGCAAGAAAAATACCTGCCAGGAGTCCAATTCCAGTCCTTTTCCAGAATTCTCTGACCCTATGTCTACTTGTTTCAGAAGTATTTCATGGAGTGAGTGGGCCACAGCATACACTGCATTGTATAAGTTATAACTTGAGTCACTCATGGACATTCCAAACCGGTGCCTAAACAACCACTTGAATATGTTTGTGGTAGAACAATTTTTCAGTTTCTTTCAATCACATGATGACAAAGAACAACTAAAATAAGTCCACCATAGTCTAACAAATGAATTTTCATTACTGTAATTTGAAGGGTGCACTGTCTGCATAAATTGTTTAAAACCAGATATCTCAGAATTCTGATGTGAATAAATGAGAGTCCCATGGGGGGAGTTAAGCAAGAAATCTCCTTTAATTGTGATTCTATCAAATTGTGACATACTGACCCAGATTCTGTTAACTGTTACAAATTTCCATAGTATAAAGCTCTCTTGTACAGTAGAGTCTTTGTCTCCATAAACAATCACAACTTTTGCTGATGACGTCATGATCTGGTTAAAGTATTTATCAGCCATTTTAAGGAATGATAAATTCCCGTTGGCGATAATACTCACAAATGCTAAACAGACAATGTTTCTTTGCATCTCCTCTCTTAATTCAGAAAGAAATTGAATTCCATGGTCATCATCTGAAATGATCACTCCTACCCAATTCCATCTGAAGTAAACCAGTAGGGACACCATGGCTAGTGGTAGAGATGTGTCCTTGGGAGATATCTGGTAGAGATGAGGAAATTGTTCATGGACATTCAGGAGAGGTTGAAAATAACCATAGTAGAGCTGAAGGACATAGAACATAAGCATAAATGAGGAAGATGGAGTGAATAATGTTTGGTCTAAGACCTACATATACTAAGTAAATGCTGGGGGTGTTAGAAAATTCGAATTCTTATCCTCATTATTAAAATCATGTCCAATTTTTTGTGGTTGTCCAAAATCTACAAATAAACTAAGTTTTCTGGTAAAATATTTCAGACTTCTACTGTCTTTTTGTGATAAAGTTGTTATGCTTTCTGGGGAAACTATCTGAGCATGTATTTTTGATAGAACTGAATAGATATAAACCCAGTCTCTGCCTTTTAAACTTTTTGGTACTCAGAAAGTCAACTTGAAGGAGACAGTATTTCATTAAAATTATCCCACCTCAACTTACCTCTGGAGTTCTGGACATATACCGGAATGGTCCAAAAGTTACAGGAACTCCCCATATGGGTCTTGTAAGTACAATTAAATGTTTTCTCTGATTTTTGCAGTAGTAGTTAGGAAAGTTTTCACTTCTTTTTGGAGATAGACCATATTTCCTCCTATCCTCCATAAGGTTACATTGGATGTTAACTAGCAGAGAAACGTTTGGTAAAATATGAGGGTTCTTATTGATTTCTTCCATGGCAAAATAAAGAGAGAAAATCAAGTGGATGTTCTTTGGTGTCAACCTGAAAACAGAGCACATTATTCATGAGAGATTAGTTTCTAAACATGACAATTTTAAATCACACTCAAAGTGAGAATAGTACTAAATTCTTGGGTTTTTTTTGTCTCATTAGTAAGTGACACACATCCTATTTCTTTGATGTATGAGAGATCTATGGGTGAATATTAAGATTCTTAAAGGCTCTTTTTTTTGAGAGGGAGTGGATTTCATACCAATGAGATTGATTCTTTTACTTTGACGTTTCTTAATGTTCCATCCTATTTTCTGTAAACTTCATAAAATATATGCATGCCATTCAGGGACTAGAAAAGATTGTATGGCTACCATTGAATCTGCTCATACCATCATCTTGTACTTCTAACATTTAACATATGTGGAAAATAAATGGGTATTATCTGTTATATGCAGTGCTATACTTTTATCCAGAGGCAGCACTGGACATATTCTTTGTTAAGAATATGAAGACTAGGCAGCCACACCTGCCTGTGTCAAGAGCTCTGAAAATGCTGAGGGATTCATAGGTAATGCAAATAGCATAATAATTCTTACACTTCCTCTTCCCTTTCACATACTTTCTTATTTTCATTTCATATTTGAGGATGTACAATATTCAGTAATATAAGATTGGATATAAGTATACCTGCTTCCAGTGAGTAATGAATTACCTTCTCTTTACATGTACCCTTATGCTGCTTTTCAACCTATATAGTCAGCTTGCTATTATAGAACAGGTCCTGTGTTGAGTTGTTTTAGACTTGTCCTTATATGTCCTGTGTAATAGACTTACTTTAGCTTCTCTCTTTCATTAAAGATATTTTGAGCAGATGTAAATGTTTTGATATATTTCATATAGAGTTTGATCTTATTTAACAATAACATCTCATTTCAGTGTGTTGTTTATGAGTATTTTAGATATTGCCTCATGCTGAGAGTTGCTGGCAGTTGATAGTTCAGGTGTCATCTCACCAGGTGAATAATTCTCTAATGCAGAACCTCTTCACAAACAGAAGAGCCACAGCCCCTGGACACTGTTGCTTGTGTCTGTAATTTCACAAACGCATAAACCGGTATGGTATCTCCCTGTAACACGAATCTTAAAAGATTTATTAATATAAACAAACCCAAGGCCAGGTATTGGGGTGAATACTGGAAAATCAGAGGGACAGAACACAAACCACAGCTGACCTTACCTCTCCAACATCTGAGCTGATCCTGTATCCTCGAACTGGAAGCCTCTGAGTCCTCACCTGAATGACTCTAGGCTGAACTACTTCTAAAAGCCTAAAAGTTTAACCAGGCTCTAGTTCCTGGTTCTCATGGCTTATATACCTTTCTGATTCCTGCCATCACTTCCTGGGATTAAAGCCGTGTGTCACCAAGCCTGGTTGTTTCCAGTGTGGCTTTGAACTCAGAGATCCAGAAGGATCTCTGTCTGTGGAATGCTAGGACTAAAGGTGTGTGTGTGTACCACAATTTTCTGGCCTCTATATTTAGTGGCTGTTCTGTTCTCTTTTCCCAGATAAGTTTATTAGGGTGCACAGTATATTGGAGAACAAAATATCACCATATTTCCCCAATAACTGAACATTAATGTGTGATGATATTGTGTCCCTGTGAGTTCAAATCCACACTGGAAACAGCCAGGCTTGGTGACACATGCCTTTAATCCCAGGAAGTGATGGCAGGAAGCAGAAAGGTATTTAAGGCATGAGGACCAGGAACTAAAGTCCTGTGAAGCTTTCAGGCTGTTAGCAGCAGTTCAGATAAGATCCATTTGGATGAGGACAAAGAGGCTTGTAGTTTCAGGAAACAAGTTCGGCTGAGAAGTTGGCAAGGTGAGGTTAGCTGTGGCCTGTTCTATCTCTCTGATATTTCAGTGTTCACCCCAGTACCTGGCTCTAGGTTTGTTTTTATTAATAAGACCTTTTAAGATTCATGCTACAGTAATGGATAATTTCATCTGATGTGTATATGTAATTTCCTGATTATATCTCAATATTATGGGCACATATATCTGTGGATGGTCCAGAAGATGACTTCTCATTAAGTTGTATAATTCTTATTATTCTACCAGGATTATAAGACACTTTGGTCCTGTTTTTTTATCACTATTTCAGACTGACATAAAGAAAACAGCAATTTCTTCTCAGTTCTAAGAGGAGCTACATACTATTGGCTGATTTTGGGCCTGAGAGCAAATTCAAACAAGACTGAATGCTTCTGGAAATGGACCATAAGTTAATGATTACAGATATGCACAAAGATAGAGTTGCAGATGTGTAACCTTGGTTATTAATCACAAAGCAAACTAAAATACTATGCCAGTTTCTCTAGCCAAGCCTCATTGATAACAGAGACCAGCAATCACTCCCTACTAAATTCTTCGGTAATTAACACTTTGTAAAACTTCTAACCTCAATTTATGAATAAAACTCAGGGTTCAGCTAACTACCTGTTTATTGTTTAGGTCCCAAATAACAAGTAATCAATTAACCAAGTCAAGAGAGAAATAGCTTTTTTGGAAAAATTTTCACAATGAGCCAGGGCTATAGAAGATTTTCTGGCCTCAAAGCCTTGAATATAGAGTTATAAGTCACTTCCTTATGATCAGGGGTTACAAACAGGATAAGAAAATATATTTTTACATTTGGGACCTATATATTGCCATGGTAAATGGCTCTGCTCTTTCTCATTTACTCATGTGCTATGACCTTCAGATATGCTTTTGTATCTTTTATTTTTATTGCAAAGAGCCTCTTATTAATGTGTATATACCTGTGTAGGACAAAGGGAGCAAGAGAATTGGAACCTTAAAGAGAATTGAAGCTATAGAGAAATAAAGAACATGACACTCATATCCTTTATGTGAGTCTGATTCCCTCAGATAGATAGAAACTTATTCTATCTATAGACTCTTGGATAAAAAAGTTTCTTAAAATCCTGCTTCTCTGAAGGCATTCTATTTACATCCCTGGAGCAATTCTAGGAGCTGGACTCCCAGACTGTGTTAGCCTCATCCATATTTTCTGTATTGCTTTGTGACTAAATACATATTCAAGTAACTAGACAAACATGTGGCTGTGAAGTTAAGTAAGGAATTGATCAAACAATTATTTTTCCCATAATATTTTAATGCTCATGTTTGAATCAGTTTTTTGGCAGTGTCTTAATCTTGTATATCTTACGATTTTCTCTTTCAGAAAGAACTGAAGTTATTTCACATTGTCTAGGCCCTTGTGATCTATACTGGAGATGAATATGCCTTTTTAATATTGAATTCTCCCATTCATGCACTACAATTACATATCTGTGAAATGCTATTATGTTAAATAATATAGACTAGACAATAATTTAAAAATCGTGTATTTTAGAAATTGAAAGGACAGTTTTCATTTTCATATGTAACAGAGGAATACCTAGGACAGCTAAAATAACACTAAATAATGAAATAACTCCTGGGAATATCACTATGGCCTCACAATGTACTACATAGGTGTAATAATAAAAACAGAATTAAACTGGCACAAAAAACAGCCATGTTGATGAATAGAAAGGAACTGGAGTCTCAGACTAAGTCTACCTACCTGTGGACATCTATTTTATGATAAAGAGGCCAGAAATACACTGTGGAAAAGGCAGACATCTTCAACAAAAGGTGCTGGCCAAACTGAATGGATACATGGAGAAGAACAAAAATTTATCCATAACTATCACCCAGCACAAAACTCACCTCCAAGTGGATCAAACACCTCAGTTTAAGACCAGATATGCTAGATCTCTTAAAAGAGAAAATTGGGGAATAGTCTTGAACTCATGGTTACAGTAATTTTTTTTCTGAACAGAACACTGATAGCAAAGGTACCAAAATAGCAATTTGTAAATGATACCTCATAAAACTGAAAAGCTTTTGTGTGGCAAAAAAAACTCCACCAGCATGAGGACAGAGTGGCAGACTGGAAAATGAGAAAAGATCCTTACTCATCAGTGTACCCTAAATCAAATGTACTTTAAAATTTTATCCAATTATGTTTAATATGGCCAACATCAATCAAACAAATGCTAGTTTGTGCTGCAAGAATGCATAGTAATGGGAAGACTCACCCCTTGCTTGTGGGAATGCAAACTTGCAGAGCATTATGAAGATCAGTGCACTCGTTCCTCAGGAAGCTTGGTATAGATCTACTTCAAGATTCAGATATCTGACCTGTCTTAGTCAGGATTTCTAATGCTGCAGTGAAACACCATGACCAAGAAGGAAGCTAATAGGGAAAGAGTATATTTGCCATATACTTCTGTATCCTTGTTAATGAAAGAAGAAAGTCAGGAGTAAGAAAATAGAGAAAGAAGCTGTTGAAGAAGCCATAGAGGGGTGCTACTTATTGGCTTGCTTCTCATGGTTTGTTCAGCCTGCTTTCTTATAGACCCTAGGATCACAAGCCCAGAGATGGCATAACCCACAATGGGCTGGACCCTCCCCTGTCAATTGCTAATTAAGAAGATGTTCCACAGACATGCCCACAACCAATATCATCGAGATAATATCTTGACTGAGTGTACCTCAACTCAGATGACTTTAGCTTGTGTCTAGTTGACATAAATTTTTAGCATACTACTCTTGTTCATGCACACAAAGGACTCTGCATTATATTATAAAGACATTTTTTGGCCCATGTTCATAGGATGGAAATCTAAAATAGTACAATATTCCTAAAATAAATGCATCTACAAAGGCAACCTAAATGAAATTGAGATATAACAGTTGAGATCAAGCCCCAGATGTACAGACAGGTCTTGTAAACAAAGGAAGCTTATATTTTCAAGAATGGTGTAGGTGTATCCAACCGTCGTATTAAAGAAGAAAAGAAGCCAAGGTAAAGTGAAAAGCCCAAGAGGTCAGAGCTAAGAGCCTTACCTGCTTGCTGCTGGCTAGCCTCTCTGCCAAAACGACCTCTCTGAGAAAAAAGGAGGTACTTCCTGTGTGTTCATCTTTAAATAGAATTCTGTTCTGCCTTCTCATTGGTCATAAACCCAACCACCTGACTGCCTCGTCACTACTTGTTTGTACAGACCTCCATACACACATTGGAGCCTGTGTCTCCAATACTAGCTGTATCCTTGAACACACAGAGATCTCTCTAGCTCTGCCTGCCGAGTTCTGGGATTAAAGGTGTGCGCCACTACGCCAGACTCTGGCTATGGCTTGTTAATAGCTCTGACCCCTAGGCAACTTTATTTATTAACATATAACATTTTGGTACAAAAGAAAATATCACCATATTTCCCCTTTTCTATTTTAATAAAAAAAAGAAAAACGCTTATAACTAACATAAGAAAAACTATATACAGAAGTACAATAACTATATACAATATATACAAGTAATAACTACCTAAACAATATCTAGTCTATTTATATTTAACAATTTCAGAGAAAATAATTCTATTATCTACCCTATTGTATCTAATTCACATTCTATCCTAATTAATCTTTAACTATAACTAATTAATCTTCAACTCCTTCAGAGACCCAAGAAGGAAATAACATTACCTAACAAAAATAAAAACTTCCAAAAAAAAATTGTGAGTTGACAAAAACAGCCAGCCGCCTGGACAGTCAACTGAGGTTTCTCAGCAGTGTTGGGGCATCATCTTCAGCCTATAGGCTTAGCGTATCTGACAGACTCATTTGTGAAGTAGGACATACACAAGGTCAACAGTTCAACCTCACCTTGGGTGAGAGCAGTCCATGTACCAGAAACACCTGAATTCCACTAGTGTCATGTCATGATTCAGGATTTTAAATTCTGGAAATTGTTGATGGTTTTTTAATTCAGCTGTCCATTCTTCTTGACTGTGTATGTGTGGCTTCATCTCAGCATCCCGTTCTTCTCTACATCCCTCTATTAAATGCCAGTCTGCTATTGAGAGGCGTGAGCTTAGTTACTTTCCAAGAATGACTGTTTCAGCTGCTGTTCCATTGCACATCAGAAACCATCGGCCCACTGCCTGTTCAGCTGCCTTCGAAGGAAAGGGCACTGTACCTTTTCCGGATTGCAAAGGCCACTTCAGGGATGGTGCCATATTGTCCTGGCCTCAGAAGATGCCTTTTGATAAAGCCATAACCACACTTACTTTGGCAAGAATCGGTAGTCCTTTGTTTCATTTCTGTCTGTCCATTTTGTCCTGTTGTCAGCAGTTGATTCAAGGATACTTTGTTGTCCAGTGGCCAACTTTTGCCACAATGAAAGTTAACTCCATATGCAGTTTCTTCAATGCCCATATTCTCTCTGAAGTAGATTGGTATTGCCAGGAGCTGACATGTCTCATAGTCGTAACAAAAAAGAAAAATTTTCTAAGTTATTAAAACATTTTAAATGCCATATTCTGTAGATCTCCAAAGGGTTTGAAGATGACCTGTCTATCCAAAATATATCTGCTCTATCTTGAAAACATACCTAATATGACTACAAGTTTTCTTATAATGTCTAACCACTAACCTTCATTTCTTTATATCCTAATAGTTGGTAACAATAACATTCAAGAATCAGCAGTTTGCATTATTTTGTTAAATGAACGGTAGAAGTACAATTAGGAATATACATATAGCATTTCCTAACAATATCAATTTCAATATTTATAATTTATATACAACATAAAACATACAACATAAAACAATCCAATACAATGTAAAGTATTTAAAACTAGTAATTGTCTTTTTCTTTTTTTTCTCCTTTTTTTTAATATATAAACAAGAACCATAAATCTAATCTCCTTTGCTTAGCCCTTTTCCTAACCCTTGATAACCAGTTGTAACCAATCCCTCTAAATGATGAAAATTATCCCAGATCCAAAACCCATTAAAAGACCAAAAAACCACCCATCCCACACCACCTCTTTGGGAATGTGGGCGTCGTATTCTTGAAATTGCTTCCTGCTGGGTATGGGCGAAGGTATCTTTGTTCTGAAAAGAAAAAATTTAGGTTAATTGTCAAATTTTAGGAAAGGTAACTATATCCTTCATTATCCAGTCTGTGTATAATACCAAAGTTCAGGATTTATCTCAAGTCCTTATTCAAGTAGTCTTTGAGACTGGATCATCTCAGTCAGCCCTCTCAAAATTGTTCTAAGCACTTTGTAGTTCAAAATTGATCTGTAGATGATGTTTGTCAGCTTAGTGATGTTATTATTGTCCACGTGGAATTGTTGTTGTTGTGGGGCCCCATCTTCTTCCTGTAGACTTCAGTTGATGTTAGGCCTGGCCGTTATTTCCTGCAGAAAACTGATAAGAGACTCGAACACAAAGACATATATGTAGCTAATTAAAGCCTTTTTTTTAGAATTAGTTAGTATTCCATATGACCATTCATATCTTAACAGAGTTTAAAATGTATATATATATATATATATTAATCTTGTAAATTTTGATATAATATTCATACCTTAAGAAAAGTTTAAAGAATCAGAATAGAATCAAGGAGTTGAGATTAGTAATAGAATAGTCCCTTAATTAATTTTGTTTATTTTATTTTATTTTTTTTTCTGTCCCATAGCAGAAGATGGCCCTTCTTTTGGCATGATACAGGGAGTTTGCATTTTCCTTTTAACAAACACGCTTGAGTTTAAAGAAGGATAGGGCCATTCTCCAACTCTAAAATCAGCCTTAAATTTTAATTGAACTGGGACTATTAGAAGATGAAGAGTGTTAAATTTCTTTAGAGAAGAGTAGAAACAAACATTTAGGAAGAGATAAAAATTTTTTTTAGATGATATACCAATAGGCCATTTTAATCTGTTTCCTGGGATAGATGGTTTGTCCCTTTTCTTCACTTGTCTCATTTGTCCAGTGGTCTTCAGATTCCTTAGGCTTCATTCTCCTAAAAGACAAAAACAAAAACCTTTCCCCAAGACTAATTTTGGGGATGTTTCTTTTTTGGCAAGTTATTATCTGATTAAATGAAAAAGCATGTGTTACTGGTATAAGTTAGTTTAAATTGGATGTTTATGTTGGTTGATGAACTATCACCTCTTTAATTAAGAGGTCTCTTGTTGAAATCGAACCTTTATCAATTTTGATGGTACCCACAGCTTATCTCCTCCTGTAGAAACAAAAGAAAAACCTCGTCCCCAACGTAGCACATATCCTGGTTTCCATTCTGAGGTCAGCACATCCTTAAAGTATATACGCTGATTTAATTTTGTAGATTTTTTATATTATCCAATGTCTCCCTGCAGTTGTTGTTACTTTTGCATTGGCATTGAGAAAATTCAAAGTTAATAGAGCATTATGCAGTCTATTTTTGGGGGTTTTTGTTACCCCTTTTTGTTTATTTAGCATATCCTTTAGAGTTCTGTTTGATCTTTCTATAACTGCTTGACCTGTAGGATTATGTGGTATACCTGTAATATGCTTTATATCATAATAAGCAAAAAATTGGTTCATTTTAACAGAGACATATGATGGAGCATTGTCAGTTTTGATTTGTGGAGGTATACCCATGATAGCCATAACTTCTAATAAATGAGTGATTACAGAATCAGCTTTTTTAGAACTCAAGGCAGTTGCCCATTGAAATCCTGAACAAGTATCGATTGTGTGGTGTACTTCTTTTAATTTTTTAAATTCTGTAAAGTGAAACACATCTATCTGCCAGATTTTATTTTTCTGAGTACCCTTTGGGTTACATCTTGCTGGTAATGGCGTCTGATTGTAAAAGGAACAAGTAGGACATTTTTTTACTATTTCTTTGGCTTGTTGCCAGGTTATGGAAAAATCCTTTTTTAAACCTTTACTATTGACATGATGTTTTTTATGAAATTTTGAGGCCTCCAGCACATTTTCTATCAATAATTTATTAATCTTATCATTACCTTGTGCTAGAGGGCCTGGCAGACCAGTATGAGATCGAATGTGAGTTATATATAAAGGGTGACTCTTTTTTTGATGGTATCTTGTGATTGAATAAATAGTGAAGTTAATTCTGAAGCATCAGGGATAAATTCAGCAGTCTCAATATGTAATACCACTCTTTCAGCATACTGAGAGTCAGTTACTATGTTGAGAGGTTTTGAAAAATCCATTAATACCAACAGAATAGCATACAATTTTGATTTCTGAACAGAATTATAAGGACTTTGAGCCATTCTATTTAAATTTTCAGATTTGTAACCTGTTTTTCCCTGTTTGTTGGCATCTGTATAAAATGTACAAACTCCAGATATGGGTTTTTTGCGTACAATTTGAGGCAAGATCCAATCAGCTCTCTTTATGAGATCAATTTTATCGCTTTTGGGATATTTGCTCTTAATTTCTCTCAAAAATCATTGTAAACTCTTTGTCAAGGTTCACTTTCTGTCCATAATTTTTTAATGTCCTCCTTAGTTAAAGGTACGACAATTTTTGCTGGGTCTATTCCTGCTAATTGACGAAGTCTCAATTTTTCTTTCCAAATCAAGTCAGAGATCTTTTCTACATAAGTTTTTAATTTTTTATTTGGTTTATTTGGTAAAAATATCCATTTCAATATAATATCTTTCCTCTGTATTAATATTCCAGTAGGAGAATGCCTAGAAGGTAAAATAACCAAAATGTAATCTAGCTTTGGATCAATACGATCCACGTGTCCTTCATGTACTTTCTTTTCTACCAAGGCCAATTCTTTCTCAGTTTTAGGTGATAAATTTTTGGACTATTTAAGTCCTTGTCACCTTCTAAGGTTTTGAACAAATTATTTAGTTCATCATTTTTTACCCCAACACTAGTTCGTATATGAGAAATGTCTCCAAATAATCTCTGAAAGTCATTAAGAGTCTGTAGTCTATCTCTCCTAATTTGTACCTTTTGGGGTCTAATTTTTTGTAGCTCTATTTTATATCCTAAATAATTAATAGAATTTTCTCTTTGAATCTTTTCAGGAGCAATTTGTAATCCCCAGCAAGGCAATTTTTTTTTTTACTTCTTTAAACATTCTTTCTAAAGAATCTGCATTTGAGTCAGCTAGGAAAATATCATCCATATAATGATAAATTATAGATTTAGGAAATTTTTTATGTATCACTTCTAATGGCTGTTGTACAAAATATTGACACAGAGTTGGGCTATTCAACATTCCCTGTGGTAAGACCCTCCATTGAAATCTTTTAATCAGTTGAGAATTATTGTAAGTAGGCACTGTGAAAGCAAATCTTTTTCTGTCTTTTTCTTGTAAGGGTACTGAAAAGAAACAATCTTTTAAATCAATAACTAGGAGAGGCCATCCTTTTGGTAACAGAGTAGGCAAAGGAATTCCAGATTGTAGAGAGCCCATTGGCTGAATTACTTTGTTAATTGCTCTAAGGTCTGTTACCATTCTCCATTTACCAGATTTCTTTTTAATAACAAATACAGGAGAATTCCAGGGGCTGGTTGATTCTTTAATATGCTGAGCATTTAACTGCTCTTTTACCAGCTCTTCTAAAGCCTGGAGTTTCTCTGTTGTTAAAGGCCATTGCTGAACCCATACAGGCTTGTCTGTTAACCATTTTAAAGGTAGAGCTGTTGGTATCTTTGGGAGATCATCAGTTGTTGTGCCCTGTTCTTGTATAATATGGATGGCTGGTGACCACTCAGAATAATATCTTTTAATATTTTTTCCCAGAAACATGTGCTAGTTTTTGATTTGTTTCTGAGACTGGAGGGATGTTAATCTGAGTATTCCATTGTTGCAACAGGTCTCAACCCCACAGGTTCATAGCTATGTTAGCCACATATGGCTTTAATTTACCTCTCTGTCCTTTTGGACCTATACATTTGAGCCATCTTGCATTCTGTTTTACTCAAGATAATGTCCCAATTTTTAACAATTGAACATTTACCTCCTGAAGAGGCCAGGTTGAATGCCAAAATTCTGGTGCAATTATGGTAACGTCAGCACCTGTGTCTACCAGACCAGACAACAAAACACCATTAATTTTTACCATTAATTTTGGTCTTTGTTTATTAATAGAAGTTTGCCAAAAAAAATTTTTTATACCTTTTTCTGAATTTTCTATTCTCTCTGTCTCATCATCCTGACCAGCATGATTTATTCCAATAGGCATTTGGTTATTTAATTGCTCTGAGCAGGGGTTTCCTCTATGACTGCAGGAAAGGCCTGAACTGGATTTGTTATCGGGGCCTGCATGAGGCCCCTCTGGGAGTTTCCCAAAGACTGAGGCAATGGATTACCTTGTCTGTTTCTTGCTGATCTACATTCATTGGTCCAGTGTTTTCCCTTACCACACCTTCTGCATACTCCAGAAGGAAGGGGCATTCTGTTACCATTGTTCCTTGAAGAAACATTGTTCCTAGAAATGACCTGTTTACAGTCCCTTTTCAAATGTCCTTGCTTTCCACATCCAAAACATCTAACATTCCTCAAACCTTTTGAAATTGCTTCTCCTACCCACATATCATCATGGTCATGAGCCTCCACATTAACTGTGTCTCTAATCCAGTCTTCCAAGGGTGCAGATCTTGCCTTCAATGGCCTGATTATTCTTTTGCATGTTGCATTCGCGTTCTCAAAGGCCAAAGCTTCAATTATTATCCGACTAGCTTCTGAATCAGGAACTGTTCTCTTTACAGCTGAAGCCAGTCTTTGTAAAAAATCTGTGAAAGATTCTTTTGGGCCTTGTGTAACTTTTATAAATGACTCAGCTTTTTTTCCTGGTTCCTCAACTCTGTCCCATGCATTCAAGGCTGCCGTTCGACACAGAATTAAGGTTTGGATATCATATAGACATTGTGTTTGTACTGAAGCATATTGGCCTTCTCCAATAAGCTGATCCTGGCAGACTTGTATTCCTTTATCCCTCCATTGTTTTTCTATGTTTTTAGCTACATCCTTAAAATAAATGTGCCACTGGAGCTTTTGACTTGGCTCTAGAACAGCCTGTGCCAGCTCCCGCCAGTCCTGTGGTGTAATCCTATTATATGTCGACCAAGAGTTTAACATTTGTTTTATATATGGGGAATGCATGCCATAAGATACTATTGCCTCCTTAAACCTTCGTAAATCCAACATGTCAATTGGAGCCCAAATATTTTTTGTAGCCATTTGATCAGGCATCTGTTGTATGGTTACAGGACAAATTAAGGGTGACTGTGTAAAAACAGGCTTTCTTTCTATAACCATATGATCCAATCTCGGAACAACTTCACTGTTAATTTCTAAAACTGTCATCCTGGCACTTAAATTGACTATCTTTTTAAATAGTAAAATGAGTATAAACATAGTAATAAACTGTATAATTTGATCAATATTAATCATCCCATACAGTTGTTCCATTGTCACATTGCCTAAATTAGCAAACAAAGCCCAATTTTCTTCCAATGCACACAGAAAACCCATTTTTTTTAATGTGGAAAAAATGTATTTTAAATAGTTCCTTTTAAAATATTTGATATGGTAATTGACTTACCAAGTCTTCTTAGAACAGTAGAAATCCGAGGGAATTTCAAAACAGCCACCCGCTGTCCAAGGTGTGGAGGGAGGTGTGGAGGGAAGGAGAGAGAGAGAGAGAGATAGAGAGAGAGAGAGACAGAGAGAGAGAGGCAGAGAGAGAGTGAGAGAGAGAGAGAGAGAGAGATAGAGAGAGAGAGAGAGAGAGAGAGAGAGAGAGAGAGAGAGAGAGAGAGAGAAATAGAAAACGAACAATTTCCCCAATGAAAGGGAGACTCTGGTAGAGGAAGCAAAGGCGCCGAGGAGGGACTTGGTGAGAGAACAGTCCACAGCGATGGCTCTGTGGGCAGAACCGGAACAGGCGGTCCCCCGCCAAGTCCAGGGCCACGCAGACTCCCTTGGCGGCATGCAGACCGAAGAGAAGGAGGTGGCACTGCCACAGCAGAGGCCCGCCTAGCCAGAGCAGAAGACAACCCTCGATCAGCAGCGCTCTGACCCGCGGGAAAAAGTCAGAGAGTGAAGGGAGGAAGAGAGAGAAAAACAAAAAGCCTGGAAATCACGGGAGAAAGAAAATCTAGGATGGATCAGTTAAAGCGTGGAGAACCCAGTCGAAGTACTTATTCCGATCGCCAGGACTCCAGAAGCCAGAGCTCAAGAAGAAGCTCCCCTGAGTCTGATCGGCAGATCCATTCTCGACAGTCGAGACAGACTTCAAGAGCGAGACAGGTATGAGCACGAGCGGGAGCAGCGGGAGAGGGACCGCAGAGACCCACGGCCGAGGGAATGGGACCATGAAGCCGACAAAAAGTGGCCACGAACTCAAGACCGAGAGCGATGGGAGGAAGAGAGAGAGAGAGAGAGAAACCCTGGCAGGGCAGGCCTGAGTTGTTGTTAGCACTGTTTTAAGCTAACTGTTTGGGCCTACCGTCAGTCCGGCCTGGGCCCTGGCTAGGGAGCCGGCCGCCCAGGAGGGAAACCGGACCCGCCGCCGTCAATGGATTCCTGTCACATTGGGCGCCAGATGTAGGTGTATCCAACCGTCGTATTAAAGAAGAAAAGAAGTCAAGGTAAAGAGAAAAGCCCAAGAGGTCAGAGCTAAGAGCCTTACCCGCTTGCCGCTGGCTAGCCTCTCCGCCAAAACGACCTCTCCGAGAAAAAAGGAGGTACTTCCTGTGCGTTCGTCTTTAAATAGAATTCTGTTCTGTCTTCTCATTGGTCGTAAACTTAACCACCTGACTGCCTCATCACTACTTGTTTGTACAGACCTCCATACACACATTGGAGCCTGTGTCTCCAATACTAGCTGTATCCTTGAACACACAGAGATCTCTCAAGCTCTGCCTGCCGAGTTCTGGGATTAAAGGTGCGCGCCACCAGGCCAGATTCTGGCTATGGCTTGTTAATAGCTCTGACCCCTAGGCAACTTTATTTATTAACATATAACATTTTGGTACAAAAGAAAATATCACCATAGAATGGGTTACATTTTATCGAATAGTTAGCCAAACCAACCCCAAAGGGACCCTCCAAAAGCACAGGCTGTTACCAAAGCTCTAGGTTCCTGTCTATAAACTGACAATAAGGCCCTATGTCTGAAGATGACACCTACACAGCAGAGTGAAGATGAAGAAGTCAAGCTGGTGTCTACCTAGAGCGTTTATGCCTGCTAACTACTGCTCATAGTACTCAGAGTCCTCTGAAAAACAAGCAAGGTAAACACAAACCTAAACATCTATAATGGTCATTGCCTGCAAGATGTGCTAGTGAAACAGTGGCACAAAGCTGGTGGGAGTAACCAAATAACAAATGATTTGGTTTAGGTCCATTCCAAGGGATCAAATACATGTATGACATTGCAATGCTGGCCAAGAACCTGACAACAGATATGACCTGGACCTAGGGGAAAACCAAAGACTACTGCTCTGAAGCAGGGAACAAAGCCATAAAATGACTTCTAATTTCATTCTGCTATAGTTATTGATCTGTTCTTTACTCATACATTGTCAGAAAAGTTTTTTCTTTCAGCATATATAGATAAATACTGAGACCAACAGATGGTCAATGTACAGAGAGTGAGAGACCTTGCACCACTTTCACATGTGGTTTCTCCATCAAATGCACCACCACTTCCCACAGGGCTCAAGGAACTCCATGGCAGAAGAGGTAGAAAGATTTGTAAGAGCTAGAGTAGATTGAGAACACAAAATAAATATGGCCTTCTATGCTCAGGACTGATGCACATGACCTCACAGAAGCTTAGGCGGTACACACAAGACCTGCACACATCAGTGCCAGATGAAGTCCATTTGCTCAGTGGAAAATTGGACAAAAGCTCCTATCCTAAACTCAGAAGATATCTCCTATCAATATCTACTTGCAAACAGAAATTTAGGTCTCTCCAAAAGAGTGCCCCTGGGGACACAAACTTCCCTTTGGGGCTGACCCAAGATTCAGTAGTATATGACCAAAACAATATAAACTCAAAGGTATCTGTGAGGCCTCATTGTATAATAATATATTTTTCAGGGCTTTAAAAGTTATTTTAACTCTAAAGTCCTTTGGATTTGTATTATGTCTTCTAGTTTTGTGTTTTTAATGGGATTCCTGTGTGTAAGAATGTTTGTCTTGTATTATCTATATGTGTATCTCATTCTTTTTATTTCTTCTGTTTGTCTGATTCTGTTACCTATTCTGATTTGTTTGTTTTTGTTTTATCTTATTTTCTAACAATTAATTAGAAGACTCTTTGTTTTCCATCAAGAGAAAGAAAGGGTGTGGGTTCAGATAGGAGGGGAGGTGCAGAGGATCTCAGAGGTGTTGGGGGACTGAAACCTATAATCAGAACAAAACGTATGAAAAATAATTTCTCAATAAAAATGCAGGGGATTTAAGTTTGATCTGTGCTGTAATGTAGATAGCCCTGTGAAAATATTATATTAGGTTAAAAAAAGCATGAAAGAGCAAAAAGCAGATTATCTCATTCAAAATAAAAGACCAAATGGAACTCTATGGGATAGAATGTAGATTCAGGAATAGGTAGGAATGAGGGGATAAAATGATGACAGCTGAACCATTCATTATTCATGATTCCTAGTGAAATGTTCTATATTTTGACTTGACTGTGGTGATAGATGCATACTTCTTTATAGATAGATACACTTTCATTCATTATTTTAAACAAGTGGACCATAAAATATATCTTAACAGAAACAAAAACAAAAGCCTAAAACAAATTAGCTATTTGAGATTTGTGCTTTTCCCCCTTTGGAATCATAGTTCAATTTAAATTAACAATTATATTATTCAATAATTTTATATTGAGAGTTTTCTATATAAAATCTTCAAAGTTTACTGCTTTACATTTCAAAAAGTACCCACTGCTACCTTGTGCCATCATCAATGATGCTACATTTTCTTATCTGCTTGGGAAGCCTCTATTTATCAGTTGTTGTTTTTCTTCTTAATCTGTGGAAAATCTGGAGTTTATCAGATGAGGTTTTTCTCTGGGACATAGCACATTATCTATGGAAGTGAAGTAGCATTGTGAACTTTTTAACTTGAATGTTCTATTTAGTCAAAAGCCACTTATCTTTCTGTAAAAAAAATCACTATATTTAGAAAGGAGAAACTTACTCCAACGTTTTCTCTACACAGAAGGTGACTAGAAACTAGAACAATATTGCCAATTGATAGATAACTGAAAGATGAAGGCCAGTTTTTAGTTTTTTTAAAAAGATTATAGCACTTTGATGGTTAAACATTTTCCACTGGAAAGCCATTTTTTCAAGAGAAATTGGACAGTACAAATTAGACTTGTGATGCATTGAAAAATGTGACAAAGTGGGGTGGTTAGGAAAGAGGCATGGATAGGGGAAGTTATGGGAAGGGCATGAATATGATCATAATACATTCAATGAAATCTTCAAACGAGCAATAAAATTTTAAATAGACAATACAAGCTGGTGTAGTTATGTGAGAAAGTAAGTGAGTCCTTCCTGCATGGTTCAGGTAGGCTCACAGTTTAGAGATTTGACTCAATTTGTATGGAGATCGACTGATTGCATTGGTTCCCTCTCATCACGATACATCCATATGGGAAACATGGATGGCTAGAATATGTTCAACATGGTTTGGACAACCAGAAGAAACTTATGGGCAAAATTATGATCCTAATTCCAGTGGAGGGTATGCATACCAATAACTTAATTTCCTGTTGTATACAAACAATGCTGGCCGGAAGATCCATGATATACAGTACAAACATTTAGGTATCCCTCATATCTAAACTCCAACAGCGTTGGAAATATAGAGAATAATATATATATATATATATATATATATAGATAGATAGATAGATGTAGATGTAACTAACCGTTTTATTAAATAAAAAACACAGAACCAATGCAAGGAAGAAAGCCAAGAGGTCAGAGCTAAGAGCTAAAACCTTACCCTTCCTCCTGCGGTGGTCCTACCTCTCCGAACCAGCAGCACCTCCTGTGTTAAAGTCCTTATATAGAGTTTCTGTTTTGCCTTCTCATTGGTTGTAAACTCAACCACATGACCGCCTCATCACGGCCTGTCTGTATAGACCTCCAGGTGTTCCAAGGTTGGTATTGAGATTAAAGGCATGTGTATCCAATGCTGGCTGTATCCCTAAACACACAGAGACTTATCTAGCTCTGCCTACCAAGTGCTGGGACTACAATCGTACGCCACCACCGCCCTGCTTTCCTATGGCTTGCTAATAGCTCTGACCCCCAGGCAATTTTATTTATTAACATACAAATAACATTTAAGTACAAAAGAAAATATCACCATATATATATATACATATATATGTATATAATAACCTTATTTTTCTTTCTTATGTCAATCAAATTCCAATTTATAAAAAATAATGGATGCCACAAGAAGAATCCTTTTCTCAGTCACAGAGAATTTCTCATTATGAATGTCAAAAGAGGAATTGGAATAATTGAAATTTTGTTTTTTAAATGACATACCTAAGTGCTCATTCAAATCAGAAATGTTGTAAAAGGGCCAGGAACTGTATAAACAAACAATCTTTCTGATAAATTGCATCTGATGATAGCTATGAAGATCCAAAGAATTTACCAAATTAATGGAACATATTATTCATTTTTAAAGTTAAAATGAATACATATACAATAAAATTTTTAACATATTTTTATTTTATAATGAACTTAATTTCACGTATCAGCCATGGATTCCCCTGTCCTCCCTCCTCTCACCTCCCAGCCCCTCCCCCAATCCACCCCCCATTCCCACCTCCTCCAAAGCAAGGTCTCCCCTGGGGAGTCAGCCCACCCTGGTAGAGGAAGCCCAGGCTGGAACAGTCCCCTCCTCCCTACACCAAGTTGAGCAAAATGTCCCAGCATAGGCCCCAGGCTCTGAAAAGCCAGCCCATGCACCAAGGACAGGTCCTGGCTCCACTGCCTGAGTGCCTCCCAAACAGTTCAAGCTAATCAACTGTCCCACTTATCCAGAAGGCCTGGTCCAGTTCCATGGGGGCTCCTCAGCCATTGGTTCACAGTTCATGCGTTTCCACTAGTTTGGCTATTTGTCCCTGTGCATTTTCCAATCATGGTCTCAATATCTCTCCCTCATACAATCCCTCCTCTCTAGCTCAGCTGTGGATCTCTGCATCTGCTTCCATCAGTCACCTGATGAGAGTTCTTTCATGACAGCCAGGGTGTTCAGCCATCTGATCACTAGAGCAGGTCAGCTCAGGCACTCTCTCCACCATTGCCAGTAGTCTACAGTGGAGGTATCTTTCTGGATTTCTGGGGACCTTTCTAGCACTCTGCTTCTTCCTACTCCACTGGGGTCTTCATTTATCATGGTATCTCACTCTCCATTCTCCCACTCTGCTCCTGATTGTAGCTAGAGTTTTCCTACCAGGCCCACAGTCAGGACAAATCTCTCTCACCCGCCAGTCCCACAGCTGCTCAGACCCAACCAAATAAACACAGAGACTTATATTGTTTACAAACTGTATAGCCGTGGCAGGCTTCTTGCTAACTGTCCTTATATCTTAAATTAATCCATTTCTATAAATCTATACCTTGCCACATGGCTTGTGGCTTACCGGCATCTTCACATGCTGTTTGTCATGGCGGCTGGCAGTGTCTCCTCAGCCTTCCACTTCCCAGAATTCTCTCCTCCTTGTCCTGCCTATACTTCTTCCTGCCTGACCACTGCACTGGCCAATCAGTGTTTTATTTATTGACCAATAAGCAACATGTTTGACATACAGACCATCCCACAGCACCTGATTGAGCTGGGACCTCTGACTACCCTAAGCTCTCTTACCCCTGATCCTTGCCCTCCATCACTCCCCTACTCCCAGTTTGCTCATGTAGATCTCATCCATTTCTCTGTCATTGGCCAATCCCTGTGTCTTTTTCAGGGTCCTCTTTACTAGGTAGCCTCTCTGGAGTTCTGAGTTGCAATCTGGTTATCCTTTGCTTTACATCCAGTATCCATTTATGAGTGAGTACATACCATGTTTGTCTTTCTGAGTCTGGGTTACCTTACTCAGGATGATTTTTCCTAGTTCCATCCATTTGCCTGCAAACCAAATGATGTCATTGTTTTTCTCTTCTGAGTAGTACTCCATTGTGTATATGTACCACATTTTCTTTATCCATTCTTCATTTGAAGGGCCTCTAGGTTATTTCCAGATTCTGACAATTACAAATAATGCTGCTATGAACATAGTTGAGCATGTTGTCTTGTGGTTTGATTGAGCATTCCTTGGGTATATGCCCAAGAGTGGTATAGCTGGGTCTTGAGGGAGGTTGATTCTCAATTTTCTAAGACAATGTCATATTGATTTCCAAAGTGGCTGTACCAGTTCACCAAGACCGCTCAGCAGCAGACCCTGCAATCTACATGCCCTGCCCTGATTCTCATCTGCCCAAGACCCCAGCTACTTCCTGATGTTTGGAAACCAACCCCCAGCACTATTAGGACCTAGAGAGCTCTCATTGGGCCTAGAGAGAGAGCTGTCATTGGAGAAAGGGCTGTCATTGGACCAAGAGTAACCAAGAGTAAGCAGACAGGGAATCTGCCAGCCCTCATTAGGCCAAGAGTGGCTTTCTGAGAAGTAGAATCTACCACCTCTCAATGGACCAAGAGTGGCTTCTTGAAACACAGAATCAGTCAACTCTGACTGGATCAAGAGTCCTGAGAAGACCAAGAAAGCATCTGTGACTTAGAGAATCAACTAGATTGTGTTGACTCTAGAGCAGCTCCCTGAGACACAGAATCTACCTGCTCCAATTAGACCAAGAGCTAAGATTAGAGCCAGAAGGGCCCCCTGAGACACAGATACAACAAGCACAGAGTGGACCAAGCAACCCACTCAGACACAAGCACCTCTTATACCCATTAAAGGAGGAGATAGGCAGACGTCAAGGCAGAAGTACATACAACAACATAAAGAGCAATTCAGCATCACCAAAACCTAGCACTCCTCCAACAGAAAGACCTGAACATCTCAAGGTAGCAGAAGCAGAAAAAGCGACCTTAATAATAGCATCATGAACATGCTAGAGGCCTTTAAAGAAAAAATGATTTGCATTTCCCTGATAATTAGAGATATTCAGCAGTTCCTTAAATGTATTTCACCCATTTGAGTTTCCTCTGTTGAGAATTCTCTGTTTAATTCTATAGCCCATTTCTTAATTGGACTGTTGGGTATTTTGATGTCTAATTTCTTGAGTTCCTTATATATTCTGGATATCAGTCCTCTGTCAGATGTGGGGTTGGTGAAGACATTTTCCCATTCTGTAGGCTGTCACTTTGCCTTGTTGACCGTATCCTTTGCTCTACAAAAGCTTCTCAGTTTCAAGAGGTCCCATTGATTGACTGTTTCTCTCAGTGTCTGAGCTACTGGTGTTGTATTTAGGAAGCGATCTCCTATGCCAATGCATTCAAGACTACTTCCTACTTTCTCTTCTAGCAGGTTCAGAGTAGCTGGATTTATTTTGAGGTCTTTGATCCACTTGGACTTGAGTTTTGTGCATGGTGACAGATATGGATCTATTTGCAGCCTTCTACACATTGATATCCAGTTATGCCAGCACCATTTGTTGAAGATGTTTTCTTTTTCCATTGTACACTTTTGGCTTCTTTGTCAAAAATTATATGTTCATAGGTGTGCGGATTAATGTCAGGGTCTTCAGTTCGATTCCATTGGTCCACACGTCGGTTTTTATGCCAGTACCAAGCTGTTTTTATTACTGTAGCTCTATAGTAGAGCTTAAAGTCAGGGATTGTGATGCCTCCAGAGGTTGTTTTATTGTACAGGATTCTTTTGGCTATCCTGGGTTTTTTGTTTTTCCATATGAAGTTGAGTATTATTCTTTCCAGGTCTGTGAAGAATTGTGTTGGTATTTTGATGGGGAGCGCATTGAATCTGCAGATTGTTTTTGTTAAGATTGCCATTTATGTTAATCCTGCCTATCCATGAGCGTGGGAGATCTTTCCATTTTCTGACATCTTCTTCAATTTCTTTTTTCAGGGACTTAAAGTTCTTGTCATATAGGTCATTCACTTGCTTGGTTAGTGTTACCCCAAGGTAACACTAACCAAGAGCAGCAAAGGAAAAAGACCAAGTGACTTATAAAGGCAAGCCCATCAGAATAACACCTGATTTCTCAATGGAGACTTTGAAAGCCAGGGGACCTGGACAGATGTAATGCAGACACTAAGAGACCATGGATGCCAGCCTAGACTAATATACCAAGCAAAACTTTCAGTCATCATAGACAGAGTGAACAAAACATTCCAAGACAAAACAAGGTTTAAACAATACCTATCCACAAATCCAGCCATACAGAAAGCACTAGAAGGAAAATTCCAGCCTAAGGAAATAAGATACACCTATGAAAACACTGGCAATAGATAACCCCATAGCAGTAAACCCCAAAGAAGAGAAGTACACACACACTACCACCAAAAGATAACAGGAACTAACAATCACTGGTCACTAATATCCCTTAATATCAATAGACTTAATTCACCTATAAAAAGACACAGGCTAATAGAATGGATACAAAAGCAGGACTCATCTTTCTGCTGCATACAAGAAACACACCTCAATTTCAAAGATACATACTACCTCAGAATAAAAGGCTGGGTAAAGTTTTTCTAATCAAATGTTCTTAAGAAGGAAGCTGGTGTAGCCATCCTAATATCCAGCAAAGTAGACTTCAAACTAAAATCAATCAAAAGAGATCAAGAAGGACATTACATACTCATCACAGGAAAGATCCACCACGAGGAAGTTTCAATTCTGAACATTTATGCCCCAAATACAAGGACACCCACATATGTAAAAGAAACGTTACTAAAGCTTAAATCACACATCAAACCCCACACATTAATAGTGGGAGACTTCAACACCCCATTCTCACCACTGGACAGATCTATAAAATTGAAATATAACAGAGAAATAAGGGACTTACCTGATGTTATGACTCAAACGGACTTAATTGATATCTACAGAACATTCTATCCTTACAATAAATTTATATTAAATTCTCTAACTTGCCACAAAGTAAATTTCTGATGTTCTACAAAGCACATGAATATAATGAATGGACTGTCACTTCTCTTCTATTTTCACTGTGATGACACTGGACACCAGTAGAAATAGTCTGACAAAATATGTATGCTGTTGTATTTCCCTTAAAATTCATGTTGTGGTTTCCTTAACCATGCTATTCACATATAGCTAAACAATACCTTAAAGATTTTAGTAATACATACATAGGCAGAACGTCTCTTCATAATACCAACTTATATTTCCACAGAAGAGTCTTTTTTGAGATGATGAATATGTGTTTAATTTTGCTGAATCTCATTCAGCCTGGCGATGTTTCAGAATGTGATATTTTATTCATAATGATCTATATTATGTATTTATTTATTTAGATAATACACCATGTAAGGCATTAATACTCTCATATTTTCTTCTTTAAATTCATTTGTTCCATCAAATGTGATATCTTGCTTCTAATCCTGGTAGAACCATCCAAATATTGCTTAGAAAATAATATTGAATAGCTATAAAATAAAAACTGCTGTTTATTCACAATACAGGAAGAGAAACATACACTAATATGGAAACATGTTTGCTATATAATAAAAAATACTGAATAGGAATTTAGATACAAAATATCCAGTCTGTAATGAGCATAGAAGTGTAGGAAGAAAATTCAGGATATGATCAGGACCATTGTTTTATATGTGAGGCATTTATGCCTTCATGAGAAACTTTCTATACTAATTGATTACTTTTTATTAGTAAAAATCCAAACAAATGAGTCCAGGAAGAAAACATTTGCTTTGCCATTTTCTTTCTTACTCATAAGTTAGCAGAAATCAGAACATTTCTCTGGACCTCTCTCATCTTGTGTCATATAAATATATAAGAAGAGTTAGAATGACCCTGCAATTTCAAGTGCCAGAATTTTAGATGTAAAATTCCTCATCATCTTAAAATAGGAGGTCACATTACTGAGGAATATTAATTCATAAGCTGATAAAATTTGAAAGTGAATGATATGAATTAAAAACATCCTCTCTATTACTTTCAAGGCATAGCCTGCCTGCAAGGTGGAGATAATCATAGGCTTATGGAAGACATGATATAGGTAATGGTGAACATTGTTTGTTCAAATTCTACTCATAGTGCCCTTCACTCTTCCTCATTTGCATTGGATCATTTGGATGTCTGTGTCACCTTCTTCATGTTCCATACAACCATGAATATTACTTTTATAACTATTATATGATCCCTTGCTCATTGCTCTACATTCTCCTTAAAACCTAATGATATTTTTGATAAACAGATGAATGATCAACACATAGTATATTGTTTCACTTCTACTGTGATTTTTAATTTGTTCTGAGATTTTTCTGTTTTATAATACAGTCAGAAACTTTCTCCTCTGTTTTGAATGTCCTATTAAGTTAAGCTATCAAAAACTGAACATAACCTTTATCTACAACTGAAAACTGTGATGATTCCCAAACATATACAATGCCATACCTAGAAATGTGTTTTTACTCAAATTTAGAATGTTATTTTTGACAGTTTCCCTATCAAACTCCAAGTGACATTGTAACAGTTTCCTCAGCTGAAATCTCAAACAGTAACCTCATTGATGAAGGAAAATTATGGTCAAAAATATAAATCAATCATTGTGTGGTGGACTTATCCTCATAATAAAGACTTTTATGTAATTAGGGAAAGAAGAGAAAGAGATTTAAATGGGGAATAAATTTAAAAAATGAATGCATATGCAGCAAAATGAAACACGACAATTTGTAATCAATAAAAGGGCTTCATTCTGAAGAAATTAGGATGAATTTCTTACCTTAGTACTTCTCTCTCAACTGTTAGCAAGTATCACAGACAAAAACCTTTTATTCTAGCACTTTCAAAGGAAAATAGTAAATCATTGCTTGCAGGGCATCCTCTATTCTAGCAAGTGAACAAATTGACTACTGGAGTACTTTTAATGGATGCTTCATTGTTTCTAACTTAGAATTCTGAAAAAAGTTCTGATATTGTTTATTCAACAAAAATATGGCTATGCATATATAACTGAATGTGAAGGAAAGGATAGCCTAAAACTATCATAGGGAGTTCCATATTGATTTTCCACACCTGATTTCAGCTGCAGGAGTCAAAGAACTCAACAGTTGTAAAATTACGACAAATAGATTATTTGAAAAATATCTCTGCACTATATATATATATATATATACATATATATATAAAACTAAAAGTCAGGCAAACACACCAAGGTCCACTTTGTAGGAATTGGTCATTGTGTGCTGATGAAAAAACAACAAAAACAGTAGCAGATGAAAGACCACTTTATTGTATCCTCTATGAAATAAACTAAAAGGAGTGTTTAGTACTTTGTTTGTGAGGGGCATCACATGACACCACTTGAGAACTGTCATATTAAAAGATTGTCTCTAAAAGCAAAGTTGACAGCATGGATCATTCATTCAGCTTTCAGCCTGGAATCTGTGACTTGAAAATACAAACAAGCTAACCCCTAAGTCATCAGAAACAGGACAATAACATTAAGTAAACATGAAATAAATTTGGGTAATGTCCTAATGGGGGGAGGAAAAGACAGAAAGAAGACACACAGAATAATGGTCTACCTCTCCGCAGCCCTAGAATGTATCATCTACCATGATAAACAAAAATTAATAAGTGAAAGAGGCACTTACTGTTTATCTAGATTTCCACTGAAATAATCATTCTTCATGTTTCCATGCTCTGTATAAATGAAAAAGGAACAATCAGTGTCTTTATCTCCTTCTGGGTTTTCCTTGTCTTTCACTCTGAAAAAGCACACAGGGTCAGTCAAACTGCAGAGAAGTAAGGGAGGCTTCAGGACCAGGAAGACAAAGATCAAAGACAACATCTTTGTAATGTAGCTAAGATAAGAGCCCGAGCAAAGTGCAGCATGAGGAGTCATGGAGAAAAACCCTTGTATCAATTATGCATGAACACATTCATGTGTCTCTTTTTATTATTGTAGTTACTGGGAAGGAATGCAGTACTTTTCAGAAATCTCAGTACATTTCTTTTGAGGATACTGTTTGTCTCTGTGGGTTGTATAGTCACTCTCTGGCCTGGGGCTCTGCATATGAGTTCCTAAGTCCAGGGGACCATTAAGGGATAATAATTTCATTTATGATAATTCTTCTGCTCCATATCCCTTATGATTAGATCCATGTCATTGGACATGAAGTTCGCAGACACAATTCCTCTTGGGCAAATCAGTTCTCTGATTACCATTTGTAGTAGTTGACTTGGATTACATCAGACATTGCAAATGAGTTTTGTGTCAAAAACAGTTTTCATAGACAGAGCTTAATATAGACACACAGAAAATATGACCTATAATGTTAATTATAGGAAGTAGTATCTTTACTGTCTGTTGTATGTGTATGTTCTGTGCCTGCTTGAATGCTGTTTTGTCAATCTGTCAGTCCACCAAGCTTCTGCATGTCAAAAGACAATGTCATTCATACAATGCAGTAGCCTTCAGAATGACAAAATATTTTCATCAATTACATATCAGATAGAAGAATAATATCCAAAATTTATAAAGATCTCAAGACAATACATGTCAATAAAACAAGTAAGTCAAAATTGGGCTACAGACACAGAAAATTCCAACAGAGGAAACTCAAATAGCTGAGAATCACTTAAAAAAAACACTCAACATCATTAGCAACCATGTAAATACAAACCAGTCTACATTGAGATTTCTTCTTACACCTGTCAAAATGGCAAAGATCCATAACACAATTGAAAGCAAAGATGGCAAGAATGTGAAGTAAGAACACTCATACATTGCAGATAGGAGTGAAAAATCACAGAGCCACTATGAAAATCAGTGTGGCAGTTTGTCTGGAAGATGGCAATCAATCTATATCAAGATATAGCTAAATCATGTTTGTGAATATATAAAGAATGTTTTATCCTACCACTTAGACACTTGCTCATTTATGTTCCTTGTTACTCCATTCATAATAGTCAAATTTAAAAATCAACATAGATTGCCCTCAACAGAAGAATGCATAAAGTAAATGTGGTACATTTGTACAATGGAGTATTATTCATCCACTAAAATAGTGATATCATGAAATTTACAGGCAAATGGATGGAATGAGAAAAAAATCATACTAAATGAGGTAATGTAGAAACAGAAAGATAAATATGGCTTTTATTTGATTATAATTTGGTGGTTTTTGTTTGTCTTGATTTGATTTTTTTGATTGTTTTGGTATGTATTTTTATTTTGTTCTTTAGGTTTTGAGGTAGCTTGTGGCTGTATTGTGTGTTTGTTTTTAGAAAGATCATCAAGTTAGATGATATGGATAGGAAAAGATTCAGGAAGGACTTGAGGGTAGAGTAGAATATGGTGAAATATATGGAAATTTAAACCACTGTTTTAAATAATAAGAACTGTGACCTCCCTAGCATGAGAAAAACTGTATAATGTATCATATGTAATAAGAATGGGCCAGACCCAGAAAATGTAACATATAATCGCCCAGCATTGACTGTTGAAGTGTGTTTGTGTGTGCTGAGTGAGTGATGCAGCTGAATGGACAGAGAAAGGGGTGTGAGAGATGAAGAAGAAGTTTGAGAGAAATGTGAAAGAATAAGTGAGAGAGTGAATGAGTAGAGAGTGAGTGAACGATGTAGTAATCTGTGTGCATGTATGTGAGAGAGCAATGTGAAAGAGCCGCTGCTATGTAGAGGAGCTATGTGAACGAACTGTTGAAAGAACTGTATGACAGAATGTGAAGGAACTGTGTAAGTTGCTGTATGGTGAGAGAATTATGAAAATGGCTATGTGGAGATTTGTAACTGTGTGGTGACGAAGAAGGAGAAGCTGTATAGCAGGGAGATGTAGAAGAGAAATGTATGTATAAGAAAGACGTGTAGCCATGTGGAAATAGATGTAATTTTGTGTAGAGATGTCTGGACAGGTAGGAGAGAGATGTATGTATGTAAACTGTGATTTATAGAGGAGAGATTTTCTAAGTTGAAGTAAAAAAAAATGTTACCATCAGAAACTGTGTTTCTTTGTTTACCCCTCACATAGATAGAGACTTATTTCTAAAGACCCTCAAATAAAAAAAAGTTTTCTAAAGTCCCACTCTTATGAGGTCTTCTATTCACAACCCTGGAACAGTTCTGGAAGCTGGTCTTCTGAGCTGCTTTATCAAAGAAACAAAAGAACAATATAAAACCAAGTGCCAAAATGAAACAAGAAATCTACAAAACAAAGCATGAATTTGATTTTGTGTTGACAAATGACTCATGGGCATAGGGCCTACCTTGAAGTGTGGTTGCTATACCCATTGACATTCCATTGGAGGACACTAATTTTTTAAAAAAATTATGTATTTATTTTTGGTATGGAATTCGGTGGCATGAATCTTAACAGGCCTTATTAATAAAAACAAATCCAGGCTAGGTATTGGGGTGAACACTGAATGATCAGAGAAACAGAACAAGCCACCTCTTACTCACCTCACCAATTCCTCAGCTGGTCCTGTTTCCTCAGACTTGAAGCTTCTGAGTCCTCATCCAAATGGATCTCAGCTGAACTGCTGCTCAAAAGCCTAAAAGCTTAACTAGCCGAAAGCTTCTAGTTTCTGGTCTTCACGCCTTATATAACTTTCTGCTTTCTGCCATCACCCTGGGATTAAAGGCTCACTTCCTGGGATTAAATGTGTGAGTCACCATGCCTGGCTGTTTCCAGTGTGGCTTTAAACTCACAGAGATCCAGATGTATCTCTGCGTCCCACGTGATAGGATTAAAGGCGAGTGTGCAACCTTTTTCCGGCCTCTATATCCAGTGGATGTTCTGTTCTCTGACCCCAGATAAGTTTATTAGGGTGCACAATATTTTGGGGAACACAATATTACCACAGAGTTCAGTTTCCCCTCCTTCCCCTCATCTTAGTCTTTCCCCCAAACTTCCCCTCCATTCACTCCTCCTTCATTTCTATGAAGAAAATAGAGGCTTCCCATATATATCAACAAAATATGGCATATTAAGTTATTTTAAGACTAAGCATCTCATCTTTTATTAAGGTTTGGCAAGATTACCCAGCGTGAGGAATAGGTCATAAAAGCCAGAAAAATAGTTATAGATAACATCTGTTTCCACTATTAGGACTCCCACAAAATCAAACTACACAGCTGTCACGTATATGCCAAGGGCCTAATGACTTAGTTCATGGAACTTAGTCAGTCCCATGCAGGCTCTTTGGTTGTCAGCTCCGTCTCTGTGAACTCCTGTAAGCTCAGCTTAGTTGATCCCGTGGGTTTTCTTGTGATGTCCTTGACTCCTCTGCTCCTATAATTCTTCCTCCCTCTCTTAAGCAGGATTCCCCAAACATGGCCCAATGTTGGCTGTAGGTCTCTGCATCTGGTTCCATCAGTTGCTGGATGAATCCTCTCTGATGACGATTGGCCTAGGCAACAGTCTATGAGTATAGCAGTGTATCAATAGGCATCATTAAATTGACTTTTTTCCCCCATAATGTTTGGTTCTATCCGGGGTCTCTGAGCCATCCAGCCTCCGAGTCTATGTGCTCCAGGTAGTGTCATGGATGGGCTCACTCTTGTGACATGGGTCTCAAGCTGGAACAATAATTGGTTGGCCACTCCCACACTCTCTCTACCTCCCTGACCCTAGCAAATCCTGTAGCAAGGACAGACTGTAGGTCTAAAATTAAGAGGCTGTGTTGGTGTCACATTCCTTCCACTGGAAACTTTGCCTGGTCACAGAAGATGTCCAATTCAGGCTATGTATCATCTTTTGATAGGCATCTTAGTTTAAGTCATGCTTGTAGATTCCTGGGAGTTTCCCTTGTACCAGGTTTATACCTGACCATTAAATGTCCCCCTTCCAGTCATCTTTCAGTACACACCCCCTACCCACCTCACCTGATGCCTCTCGTTTTCAACCCCACCTGACCCCAGTCTACCCACAAAATCTCTTCTATTTCCCCTTCCCAGGGTGATCCTAGCATCCCCCCTTTGAGCCCTCCTTGTTACCTAGCCTCTCTGTATCTGTGGATTATAGCATTGTTACTATTTACTTTGCAGTTAATATCCACTTATGAGTGAGTACATACCATATTTGTCAGAAAGTGTTTGGGTTACCTCACTTAGGATGATTGTGTCTGTTTCCAACTATTAGCCCATAAATTTCATGATATCATTTTTTAACAGCTGAGTAACACTCTACTTTGTAAATGTGCCACCATCTTTATCCATTCTTTAGTTGAGGGACATCTAGGTTATTTCCAGGTTCTGGCTATTAAGAACAAAACTGCTATGAATATAGTTGAACAGCAAGTGGCCTTTTGGTGTGATTGATCATCCTTTTGATATATGCCCAACAGTGGTACCTGAGTCTTGAGGTAGATTTTTTTCCAATTTTCTGAGAAAGTGCCATTTTGATTTCTGAAGTGGCTGTACAAATTTGCACTCCTAAAATCAATAAAGGTGTATTTAGAAGTGTCATAATCCCTGATTGCAAGGTTTACTATAAAGCTAGTAATAAAGCCATCATGGTATTGGTGTAAAAATAGACAGGTCGGTCAGTGAAATTGAATCAAAGCCCCAGATGTAAAAGCCCACCTAAAACATTCCAGGGTATAAAAATCACATTCAACAATAGACAATAGAAGCAAACTCTTAATTTGCTTTTAATATATTTGTCATAGTATCATCTGAATATCCTCAATTTTTATTCCCATTGTTCTATACAGCATTCTATCAAAATGGGATATGTACTTACAATATTCACTGTGTTCTCTAATCACAAATATTTGGAATTTCAATGAAAACTTTCTGTGTCTGAATTCTATACCCATCCCGACATTTCTCACGTTCAATTCTTATGTACACAGGTCTGGAGATTAAATGAACTCTGGGTTTATAATTTTCTCTCTCCTTATTCAAAAGGCAAATATTTCTATCTTTCAGTAGCTTGATACAATAGCATCAACTTCACACTCACAGGTTCCATTTAACCTTCAGTATACAATGAAGATAACACCAGATATTGAATCTCCAAAGTCACTAGAGATCCTTTTTTTCTAACATTGTAACAAAACTTTAATTCAGAGCTCTGAATGTTGGTTTCCACATTCAGTGTTAACTAGAGTACAACTGAAAAGTAAACCTACCATATTACAGCATGATCTATGACTGGGCACAATGTAAAACACACACTTTTTAAGTTGGATGCAGCATCACTAAACATTTATAACTTGTCACAAAGCTCATAGAGCACTGGGCAAGTAAGAATGTGAAGATAGCATGTCCTAAGAAAGCTGAAAGGTAGAGATTGCTAAATTCCAGACTAATGTATAAATACACTGATCTTTGTACTCTAGGATGTTATTATGTGCAATGATTCTAAAATAAAGTATCAAAATTATAGTTCAAGATACATACCTTATGTCAATGTACAGTACTATTGATTCCTTTAATTTCATGATGAAATTTAGCTTTCCAGGTCTCATCTACTTGAGAACCATTTAAGATGGGAAAAATATGTTCACCAGTAAAACTTTTGCAAGGCATAAATTTACCTGTCATTTTGGAAATTTTATTCACTTGTCAGGGAGCACTATAAAAAGCCATGCATCCCTTCCCTCCTGATGGTACTTTCTGAAACCAAGTCTTCAAGGTATATTGCATACTGAAGGTACAATCTGAGGACAATCACACATGTATTAGTAACAAAATATTTACCTATTTGCTAATAGTTACAGGGACTTAGAACACTACAAAACCTTTTCTTATGCACACAAATGAAATAAAAACCTAGCATTTCATTGTATTATTTGATATATATTATGAATGAATATTAATTTATTGTTAAACATAATATATATCTGTATTGTACACACATATATTTAGTATAAAACACTGTGAGGAGAACAATATATCCAGGAATAAAATCTACAAAGGAGGAAAGCAAGCCAATAGATGATAAAATGTGGAAATGCCTGTTCATATGGAAAGAACAAGCCCATGATGTACTTACATTCTTTTATATAGAGTATTTGAGTTAAGTACAACAAACATGTATAATATCTGTGGCCTGATGTATCATTTCTTCAGACATATGCAATATAATCATGTAGAAAATAATGGGAAAACTTTTCTATTTTCATCTGGACTCCACATTTTTTAAAATAAAATATTTATAGTGCTGTGAATATCACACTTTATCCAGTTCTTTCTGTTAACTTTGTCGTCAGCAGGGTTATTTTATTTTATTTTATTGATTTCTTTGAGACAGGGTTTCTCTGTGTAGTTTTGATGTCTGTCCTGGATCTTGCTCTATAGATCAGGCTGGCATGAAACTCAGAGATCCACCTGGCTCTGCCTCCTGAGTGCTGGGATTAAAGGCATGCACCACCACTGCTTGGCCAATTGGCAAGGTTTATAAATTTTTTTTTTCCGATGAATGACGATGACATCATTCATTTGGATGGACTGGTGGTCGCGGGAATCGAACTCCCCACCTCGGCCGCCGCGGGCGGGCGCCTGTCCTCAGAGCCACCTCTCTGTGTCGCTGGTTTATAAATTTTGTGTTGTACAGAAAAGGCACTACCTAGAATACATTTGTCATTTTTTTTGAGTTATGCCTTCACATTTGGAAAAAAATAGGAATTTTGGATTTTTCTTTAATTTTGTTAATCTGTCTTCAAGTGTAACTTTATTAGAAGTGCCCAATCTTTCAGGAGAAAAGACAGTGCATGTAGAGGGAACATATCACTATGCTTTAGAATTGGAGTTTATACTCTAAGACATATGTGAATTAAATTTACTGTTGTTTGAAGTTTGCATTGCCTCAACAAATTGTGTAAAACCATTAAGCTCAGAATTCTGGTGTAGAAAAGTGACTGTCCCATGGAAGGAGTTGAGGAGGAATTCTCCCTTCACTTGTGAGTATATCAAATTATGATGCAGGGACCCTGTTTCTCTGAATGTCTACAAACTGCCATAGTCTAACATGCAGTTGTAGTTGAACAAATTTGTTCCTATAAATGATAACAATTTTTTGCTGGTGACATCATGATCTGATTATAATGCATATACACTCTTTTAAAGAATGATAAACCATTCATGATAGTACTCACAGAGGCTAAACATATGCCATGTGTTTGAAATTTTCCTCTAAATTTGGAGAGAAATTCAATTCCCAAGATATTATTTGAAATGATTACTTCTGCTCTGTTGTAGTTGAAACGAACCACCAAGGACACCATGGCAATGGCTATAGGTGTGTCCTTCAGAGCCATCTGGTACAAATAAAGAAATCTTCATGATCATGCTGGAGATATCAAATGACCCATAGGAAAGCCTTTTTTTTAGAAAAATGATGAAATATTTGTATTTTGGGGTCTCAAACACCTCACTCAGGATGATTTTTTCTACCTCTATCCATTTATCTGCAAATTTAATAGTTTCTTAAGCAGCCATATAATATTAAATTGTGTAAAAGCACATCAACTTTATTATCCATATATCAGCTGACCCACATCGAGGCTTTTGCCAATTTTGTGCTATTGCTATTGTGAATCGAGCAGCAATGAACATGTCTGAGCAAGTATCTGTGTGGTAGAATGCAGCATTCTTTGGGTACATGCTCAATAGTGATAGTGCTGGATATTTAGGTAGAGCTATTCCCATATTTCTGAGGAATAGCCACACTAATTTCCTTAATTTCTGTACAAGTTTACACTCCTATCAGCAATGGATGTTTGTCTTATCCCACCTTCCTGCCAAGAAGAATTGTTATTTGTTTTAGTGATCTCGGACATAGTGGTTGAAGTAAGAGGGAATCTCAGAGTAGTTTTGATTTGCAGTTACATGGTTAGTAAGGATGATGAGCATTTCTTTTCTCAGGCATCTGTGTTTCAACGTTCTAGAGCTTTCTGATCATTTTGTATAGTAGTTTTAACTGACTTATTTGCTTTCTTGATGTTGAGGTTTTTTTTGTTGTTGTTCTTTATATATTCTAGATACTAACTCTCTATCAGAGGGATAATTAGTAAAGAAATGTTTCCAAATGGTGCTTAACAAACTGTATGGCTGCATCTAGACAAATAAAAATAAAAATAGATCATTATTCGTGACCCTACAAAAACTCAACTGCATTTGCATCAAAGACCACAACACAAAACTAGGGTGGTGCCTTTAAAGAAAATGGCACCCAAAGGGAGTGTCATTCTTAGGAAGTGTGATCTTATTTGAGTAGGTGTGTTCTTGTTAGAGGAAGTTTGTCACTGTGGAGGCAGGCTTTGAGGTCTTATATATGCTCAAGATACTGTCCAGTGTCTCTATCCACTTATTGTTTCCTGCCAGATGTAGAAATCTCAGCTACCTCTCAAATACCATGTTTGCCTGCATGCCACCATTTCACACCATGATGATAATGGACTGAATCTCTGAAAATGTAAGCTAGCACCTCAATTAAATGCTTTTCTTTATAAGAGTTGCAACAGCCATTGTGTTTCTTCACAGCAATTGAAACCATAAGACAACTAGATAACCTGAATCTGATAGAATAGATAATGGTGAGGAGGCTTGACCTTGTTGCCACAGGAAGAACTTTCTCATCAAGAGACTGATAGCACAAACAAGTCCTAAGAACAATAAATGGAACCACATGAAGCAGAAAAATTTCTATATGCCAAAGGTTATTCTGATTAGACAAATGCAGCAGCCTACAAAAAGGAAAGCTTTAAGAAATAAAACCATAGCTCTTCCTTTCTGTAGAATTTAATTCATGGATGTTCAATTAAAGATCAAACACAATTTTGTCTCAAGCTATAAACTTCACCTTACTCATTCCCGTACATATAACAATGGTCTATACTGAAAAATGTTCATTATCATATATGTACAGTGGTGTGTGTAACATTTCCTTAACATGATCCAAGAAACATTGCCAGAATTTCAAAATTTCAAATCTCAAATACTACAATACTCTCATTAAGAACGAAAAATATGCTAAACTTAAAAATAAAAGAGCACATAATGTGTAAATATACATGATACACATTTCTCTACATTCAATGATCAAAGAAAAGAGACATGAATATGGTATAAGTGCCATAGTTGAAAAAATATGTTGGGAAAAATGCAATATGGAAATTTTAAATCAGTAAATGATCATCAAGAGTGGAAAATGGCCAATTTTGTGCCTTTGGTCCCACTCTTTCCAAATCTTAGGAGATATCAAAGACAATACCAAGTGGACTCCCGGAGCTCCACTCGAGGCCTAGCTTTGGATCTCTGCATCCAGATCCCTCAGTCATTGGATGGGGTCTCTAGCACGACAATTAGGGTGTTTGGCCATCCCATCACCAGAGTGGGTCAGTTCAGGCTGTCTCTCGACCATTGCCAGCAGTATATTGTGGGGGCATCTTTGTGGATTTCTGTGGGCCTCTCTAGCACTTTGCTTCTTCCTATTCTCATGTGGTCTTCATTTACCATGGTCTCCTATTCCTTGTTCTCCCTCTCTGTTCTTCCAATTAGTGAGAAAGAGGAGGGTTTATATGAGTGAGAATTGTTGAGACCAAGCTTGGATAAAGCACAGGGACAAATAGCCAAATGAATGGAAACACATGAACCATGAACCAATGACTTAGGGGCCCCCTACTGGATCAGGCCCTCTGAATGGGTGAGACAGTTGATTAGCTTAATCTGTTTGGGAGGCATCCAGGCAGTGGGACCAGGTCCTGTGCTCATTGCATGAGTTGGTTGTTTGAAATCTGGGGCTTATGCAGGGTCGCTTGCCTCGGCCTGGGAGGAGGGGACTGGCCCTGCCTGGACTGAGTCTACCAGGTTGATCTCAGTCCTTGGGGAGGTTTTGCCCTGGAGGAGGTTGGAATGGGGGACTGGCTGGGGGGAAGGGGAGGGGGGGCGGGAGGAGGGAGAAGAAGGGAATCCGTGGCTGATATTTAGAACTAAAGTGTATTGTAAAATAAAAAAAGACAATACCTTTGATTTTTTTTATATAAGTCAAATAGAGGAGTATTGCTTGCATTGGTGGCCCCTCTTCTATCAGATGAACCATTTTTCTAATGGAGTAAAACTTTAAATTGATGCCACGTGAGTTTCAAACCTTGTAGGTTGCAAAAATCCCCTGCCACTTTTCACAGAAGATAAATATGGCTGTGCATATAAAACAGAATGGAACAAAAAGAAAATCACAAAATTCTCATAGTGAATCACTATTCAAATCACTGACTTCCTCTGCAGTAGTCATATAGTAAATTAGTTATGAGATTGTGAGGCATGGATTATTTAAAGAAAACCTAATTGTTCTTTAAAGATAATTGTTCATAAATCAGGGTAGATGTAATAAGAACATCTGTGCAGAAATTGGAGATTACATGTTTATGAAAAAAATAGGGGATCACTGAATCACTACTTTACTAAATTCTCTAAGAAATAAAGTTTTTCTAATCAAATGGACTTAAGATATCCTGTTGGACCCCAAAGTTTGGGTCTCAAGTGGGTGCCCCAAGAACCCAGACTCCAGTCCAGTTGATGCAATAGCAAGAGGTTTTTATTACGGCTGCATACAGTCGGGCAGACTCTGCTCAAAGAGCAAGAGTCGTGCCGCACCATAGTTCATAGTTGCTTTTAAAGGAAAAACCCACTAAAGCCACAGGATTACAATTTCCATAAATGTCATCTCGATTTTTTTATGTCTAGAAGCTAATTTCATAAGACCATTGTCTGGTTACAGAGTAATCACAGGGGGGAATAGATCATTGTCTAGTACAGAGTGATTACAGAGGGGGTATACAGGTTACTGTCAATGTGCACATTTTTCTTGAAACCTCAAGGGGGTATTCAGGACGGGAGTGAAGTATACATACAGGTCACGGTGGTCCTCCCTGGAACATTTGCAATTATCCCAGTCACAGTTGAGCACATCTCTTAACAGAAATCTCTTTACATTGTTATATTGTTGCAGGGGTGGTCAGCTTGCCCTGGGAACTAGATTTTTAGTTTCTCATTTCCTGGTGCTTGAAGTTTCTTATTTCCTGAGGCTTGGGGGTATAAGCCTGAAGGGTTAGGGTCTTTCAATCCTAATATCTAACAAAATAGACTTTCAGCTAAAATTAATCAAAAGAGATCAAGAAAAAAATTACATATTTATCACAGGAAAAATCAAAGAACATGAAGTCTCAATTTTGAACATTTATGCCCCATATACAAGGTCACTCACATATATAGAAGAAACATTACTAAAGTTTAAATTACACATCAAACCTCTTACCAATGGACAGGTCTGCTAGACAGAAAATTAACAGAGAAATAAGGGAACTAACAGACATTATGAATAAAATGGACTTAATAGACACCTGCAGAACATTCCACCCAACACAAAAGAATATACGTTCTTCTTAGAACCCCATGGAACCTTCTATAAAATTGACCACATACACAGTCACAAAGCACCTCTCAACAGATACAAAAAATAATTGGAATAACCTCCTGTATTTTTTGAACCATCATGGCTTAAAGTTAGAATTCAACAACAACACAAATTACAGAAAGCCTAAAAACTCATGGAAACTGAATAATGTACAACTAAATCACCACTGAGTCAAGGAAGAAATAAAATAACCAATTAAAGACTTCCTAGAATTAAATGAAAATGAATGTACAACATATCCAAACTCATGGGACACTATGAAAGCAACACTAAGAGGAAAGTTCATAGCTCTAAATGCCTACACAAAGAATCTGGAGAAATCTCACACTAGCAACTTAACAGAACACCTGAAAACAGTAGAACAAAAAGAAGCAAACTCACCAGGAGGAGTAGATGCCAGGAAATAATCAAACTGATGCCTGAATTCAATAAAATAGATACAAAGAGAACAATACAGAGAATCAATGAAACAAAGATTTGATTCTTTGAGAAAATCAACAAGATAGACAAACCCTTATCCAAACTAACCAAAAGGCAGAGAGAGACTATCCGAACTAACATTACCAGAAACAAAAAGGGAAACATAGAAGCAGAAAACTAGGAAATCCAGAGAACCATCAGGTCATACTTCAAACACCTGTAATCCTCAAAATGGACAATTTTCTGGATAAGTACCATATACCCAAATTAAATCAAGACCAGATAAGCAATTTCAATAACCCCTATGGAAATAGAATCAGTCATTAAAAGTCACAACCAAAAAAAATCCCAGGGCCAGATGGTTCAGTGCCAAATTCTACCAGAATATCAAAGGAGAGTTAATACCAGTACTTCTCAAATTGTTCCAAACAATAGAAACAGAAGGGATATTGCTAAATCTACGAGGCTACAGTTACCCTGATATCCAAACAAGACAGAGATGCAACAAAAGAAAGAGAATTACAAACCAATCTCCCTCATGAACACTGATGCAAAAATACTCAATAAAATACTGACAAACCGAATCTAAGAACACATCAAGAAATCATTCACTATGATTAAGCAGGCTTCATCCTAGAGATGTACAGATGGTTCAACATATGAGAATCTGCCAACATAATCCATCATATAAACAAAGTGAAAGAAAAAATGCATGATCTCATTAGAAGGTGAAAGAGCCTTTGACAAAATCCAACACCACTGCATGATAAATGTCTTGGAGATATGAGGAATACAAGGAATATACCTAAATATAATAAAGGCAATTTACAGCAAACCAACATACAACATCAAATTAAATGGAGAGAAACTCAAAGTGATTCCACTAAAACCAGGAACAAGACACTCTCTCCATATCTATTCAATATGGTACTCAAAGTTTTATCTAAAGAAACAAGGCAACATGCGGAGATCAAGGGGATACAAATTGGAAAGGAAGAAGTCAAACTTTTGCTATTTGCAGATAAATGATAACATACATAAATGACCCCAAAAATTCTACCAGTGAATTCCTACTACTGATAAACGCCTTCAGTAATGTGGTGGAATACAACAATAACTAAAAATAATCAATAGCCCTCTATATACAAATGATAAACAAACCAAGAAAGAAATCAGAGAAGCATCACCCTTTACATTAGCCACAAATAACATAAAATACATTGTGGTAACTCTAACGAAACAAATGCAAAACCTGTATGACAATAACTTTAAGTCCCCAAAGAAAGAAATTAAAGAAGTTATCAGAAAATGGAAAGATCTCCCATGGTCATGGATAGGTAGGAACATAATAAAAATGGCAACCTACATATTCAATGCAATCAGCATCAAAATCCCAACACAATTCTTGAAAGACTTCAAAAGAACAGTACTCAACTTCATATGGAGAAGCAAAAAACCTAGGATAGCTAAAACAATTCTTTACAATAAAGCAATTTCTAGATGTATCACCATGCCTGAATTGAAAGTGTGGTGTATATGTGCAGTGGAGTGTTACTCAGCTGTAAAAAAAAAAAGACATCATAAAATTTGCAGGCAAATGGATGGAACTAGAAACTATTATCCTGAGTGAGGTAACTGCGGCTTTTAAAGTCAAACATGGTATGTACTCACTCATAAGTGGATACTAGATGTAAGGCAAAGGATAATCAGACTACACTCCATAGCTCCAGAGAAGCTAGGAAACAAGAAGTACCCTAAGAGGGACACATGGATTACCTTGAGAAGGGGAAACAGAAGAGATCTCCATGAGCACACTGGGGATGATGGAGGCAATAGAGGGGAGAGGATGTGTGATGAAATATGAGGGAATGAGATGGTCAAGCTGGGGAAGGACAGATTGGGAAAGCAATGAAAGAGACATATTGATAGAGGGAGACATTATGGGTAAGGGAGAAACTTGGTACTATGGAAATTCTCAGGTATCCACAAGGGTGATCTCAGACTAGACTACCAGCAATGGTGGAGTGGGTGCCTGAACTGACCTACCCTGGTAGATAATCAGATTGGTGAATACCCTAACTGTCATCATAGATCCTTCATCCAGTAACTGATAGAAGCAGATGCAGAGATCCACAGTCAAGCATCTAGCCAAGCTCCAGGAATGTAGTTGAAGAGAAGAAGTGGGATTATGTGAGCAAGATAGGTCAAGATAATCATGGGGAAATCTACAGAGACAACTGAACCAAGCTAGTAGGAACTCATGACCTATAGACCTACAGCTATGAAACATGCATGGGAATGGACTAGGCCTTCTGCATATGGCAAACAGTTATGTAGCTTGTACTAATTGAGGGTCCTCTGGCAGGGATACCAGGATCTATCCCTGGTGTATGAGCTAGCTTTCTGGAGCCCATTGCATGTATTGGGACATCTTGCTCAGCCTTGATGTGTATGGGGCGGGGGGGGGGGTCGTCCTGCCTCACCTGAATGTACCAGGCTTTGCTGCCTCCCCATGGGAAGCCTTACCCTTTTGGAGGAGTGGATGGTGGTTGGGTGGGTGCAGAGCTTAGGGGAAAGTGGGAGGAGGGATGAGAGGGGGATCTGTGGTTGGTATGTAAAATGAACACAATTTTTTTAAATAAAAAAAGAAATAAAGTAAATGTAACACATGCTTATGACTGATTATTATAAATATTTAGTGTTATTTGTGACTAAATTATTATATTTATTATATTATAAATATTTAGAGTGTTATTTATTTTCCATGACCCTGATGACATTGACTCAATTTCTGCAACTAAAATCTCAAGTCCAGTGTTGCTTATTAATAAAAAAAAAATCTAACAACACACATACAAGGGAAAGTATGTAGTGCACACAGACTCTCAACATACAAATAAAACTTGTATAATTAGTGAAAGAGGAAAAAAGAGAAATAAATGCTGAATAAGTTTGATAAAGGCAAAAGTACACAGTAAAAATTAAACATCACAATTGAAATCACTATATTATCTTCATTTTTGGAACCTGGGCCAAATTTGTTATTTATTACCAGCTGTGAAATGTTAGGTGGTAACAAAGACAACATCTTTTATTTTAGCATATTAAAAGAGAAATAGGAGGTCAGTAACTAAAGTGGCATCTTCTCATCTAACAGGTAAACAAATTCTCTACTGGCTTATTCTTAAGGGTTGATTCATGCATTTTTGTGACCTATAACATAGAAAAAGCTCCTTACCTTAACGGAACAAAAATGTGGCTGTGTATATGAAACATATTTGCAAGAAAATCATGAAATTCTCACAATGTACAAAAATTTTGCTTTTATTCTTGATTTCATTGGTAAGACTCAAGCATTATAATAGTCATTACATTGTGAAATATAAATCACTGCAAAAAATAAATATTTTCTTAAGAAAATCTTTGATAAGTCAGGGTAGGTCATCCAAGATGCTCTGTGCAGAAATTTTTCTTTCTGTTCTGATGGAAGAAACATTAGCAGATCACTGTGGAGCACTTTAATGCAGCCTCTGAAAAATGAGCTAATTGTAATGCTAGGGGTTGTGTTTCTGAGGGAAAACACATGACATCTTA
>CABHPH010161797.1:31831-74753 GCA_902168325.1 Peromyscus nudipes | reverse complement strand
CATTTCCTCTTCAGAAAAGAGCATGTCTCCAAGAGATGACAGCGAGCCAGGACAAAGTGAAAGCCCTCATATGGAGGCTGGACACGGCAACCCAATAGGAGGAAAAAGTCAGAGATTCACCCACTCCCACTGTTAGCTTGGTGTTCTTGTGAGACTCCTAACAGCCGTAACATATACCCAGGGGACTTGGTGCAGACCCACAAAGGCCCCATGCTTACCATTTCAGTCTCTGTGAGCCCTGCTTAGTTGATTTAGTGGGCCATGTTCTCCTGGTGTCCTCCATCCCCGCTGACTGTTATAGTCTTTCCTCCCCCTCTTCTGCAGGGTTGCCTGATCTCCAAAGAATCAGACCCGACAGAGGCCCCCAGTTTAGACTCTCTCTCTCCCTCTCCCTACCTAATATCTGGCTGTAGGTCTCTGCATGTGCTCTCATCTGCTGCTGGAGGAAGCCTCTCTGATGACAGCTGGACAAGGCACCAATCCTTGGTCTCTGGGCTATCCAGTCTCTGGTTCCTAGCTATCTAGGCAGTGTAGAGCATGTGCTCTCTCGTGGGGTGGACCTCAAGTTAAACCCAACAGTGGTTGGCCACTCCCACATGTTCTGCGCCACCATTGCCCCAGCACATCTTGCAGGGAGAACAGACTGCAGATGGAGGACTTGGTGGCTGGGTTGGTGTCCAGGTTTCTCTTTGCGTAGCCTGCACATTACCTTCTCACACCAAAGAGACTAGAATGTAGGGCTGAAGGCTCCAAGCCCACACCAGCTCAACCCTTCTATGTTCAATGAGCTGAGTGGTAGTGTCCTTGGCAATGCCGCCTCCCCACTGTCAGTTTTCAGAGGGTGGCCTCTGTCCTAGTGTCAGCCTGGGTTGTTTAGAGAACTCCACAGGACCTCCTCGGCCAACCACTCAACCAAATGGAAGTCTTGCCTGACTACAAAATATAGCCAGTTGAGACTCCATATTCTCTATTAACTAGGAATCTTCACTAAGGTCAACCTCATAGATTCCCAGATTTTTACTGCCACCAGGTATCCACACCACCCCCCAAAATGCCCCCCATTTCCAGCTGCCTCTCTCCACACACTCTCCCTCCATCCCCCCAGCACCCGCGAGCACACACACAAACACACACACACCCCTCACGCTCCCATCCCCACTCACCCCCAGTCCACCCTCAGAATCTATTCTATTTCCTCTTCCCAGGGAGATCCATGATCTTCCCTATAGCTCTCTTTACCTAACCTCTCTGGGTCTGTGGATTGTAGCTTGATTATCATTTACTTAACAGCTAATATCCACTTATAAGTGAATACATACCACATTTGTTTTTCTGAATCTGGGTTTCCTCACTCAGGATGATCTTTTCTAGTTACATCCATTTGTCTGCAAGTTTCATGGTGTCGTTTTTTTAACAGCTGAGTAATACTGCGTTGTGTAAATTTACCACAATCTCTTTATCCATTCTTCCATTGAGGGAAATCTAGGTTGTTTCCAGTGTCTGACTATTATGAATAAAGCTGTAGTGAACAAAGTTGAGCAAGTGTCCTTGCGGTAGGATGGACACTTTTGTAGGAATGTCTTTTGTGTATATGCCCAGGAGTGGTATAGCTGGATGTTGAAGTGCATGATTCCCAATTTTCTGAGGGACCTCCACATCGATTCCCGTAGTGGCTGTCCAAGCTCGTGCTCCCACCAGCAATGCTCCTCATCCTCAACAGCCTAAGCTGTCACTTGTGCTATTGATCTTAGCCATTCTGACAGGTGTGAGATGGAATCTCAAAGTAGTTTTGATTTGCATTTCCCTGATGGCTAAGGATGTTGAACATTTCTTTAAATGTTTCTCAGCCATTTGACATTCCTCTATTGAGAATTCTCTGTTTAGGTCTGTACCCCATTTACAATTAGATTATTTGGTTTTTTAATATCTAGTTTCTTGAGTTGTTTATATATTTTGGATATTAGACCTCTATCAGATGTGGAACTGGTTTAAAAAAAAATCTTTTCTCATTCCATAGGCTGCCTCTTTGTCCAGTTGATGGTGTCCTTTACCTTACATAAGCTTTTCAGTTTCATGAGGGCCTGTTTATTAATTGTTTATCTTAGTACCTGTGCTATCCATGTTCTGTTCAGAAAGTTGTCTCCTGTGCCAATGTGTTCAATGCTGTTGCCCACATTTTTTACTATGAGGTTCAGTGTGTCTGGTTTTATATTGAGGTTGTTGATCCACTTGCACTTGAATTTTGTACAGGGTGATAAATATGGATCTATTTGCATTCGTCTACATACTGACATTCAGTTAGACCAGCACCATTTGTTGAAGATTTTTTTTCCAGTGTGTATTTCTGGCTTCTTTATCAAATATCAGGTGTCTATAGGTATATGAATTTATTTCTGAGTCTTCGACTAGAGCCCATTGATCAACATATCTATTTTTATGCGAATACCATGTGGTTTTTATTACTATAGTTCTGTAGTACAACTTGAAATCAGGGATGATGATACCTCCAGCAGTTCTTTTATTGTATAAGATTGTTTTAGCTATCCTATGTTTTCTGTTTTTCCATATGAAATTGAGAATTGTCCTTTCAGTGCCTGTAAAGAATTGTGTTGGAATTTTGATGGAGATTGCATTGAATTTGTAGATTGCTTTTGGTAAGATTGCCATTTTTACTATGTTAATCCTACCAACCCATGAGCATGGGAGATCTTTCCATTGTCTGATATCTTAGCCAGTTTCTTTCTTCAGAGACATGAAGTTTTACCATATAAATATTTCACTTGCTTGGTTAGAGTTACCCTAAGATATTTTATAGTTGAGGCTATTGTGAAGGGTGTTGTTTCCCTGATTTCTTCCTTACTTCCTGCGGTTTGTCATTTGTATATAGGAGGGCTACTGATTTTTTTTCCAGTTAATCTTGTATCCAACCCCAGTGCTGAAAGTGTTTATCAGTTCCCTAGTTGAATTTTTAGGGTCATTTATGTATACTATCATATCTGTAGATACAGATATTTTGACTTCTTCCTTTCCAGTTTGTATCCCCTTGATCTCCTTCAGATGTCTTATTGCTCCAGCTAAAATTTCATATTGAATAGATATGGAGTAGACAGTCCTGTATTGTTCCTGATTGTAGTGGAATTGCTGTGAGTTTCTCTGCATTTAATTTGATGTTGGATATAAGCTTGCTGTAATTTGCCTTTATTATGTTCAGGTATGCCCCTTGTATCATTAATCTCTCCAAGACTTTTATCATGAAGGGGTGTTGGATTTTTTTCAAAAGCTTTTTCTGCATCTACTGAGATGATCATGTGGGTTTTTTTTTTTAAGTTTGTTTATATGGTGAATTACATTGACTGATTTTCGTATGTTGAACTATCCCTGCATCTCTGGGATGAAGCCTACTTAATAATGGTGGATGATCTTTTTGATGTGTTCTTGGGTTAGGTTTACAAGCATTTTATTGAGTATTTTTACATCTGTGTTCATAGGGAAAATGTTCCGTAATTCTCTTTGTTGAGTCTTTATGTGGTTTGGGTGTCAGGGTGACTATGGCCCCATGAAAATGAATTCTGTTCCTTCTGTTTCTATTTTGTGGAATAACTTGAGGAGTATTGGCGTTAACTCTTCTTTGAAAGTCTGTTTGAATTTTGCACTAAAACCATCTGAACCTGGACTTTTTTTTTTTTTTTTTTTTTGCTTAGGAGACTTTTAATGACTTCTTCTGTTTCACTAGGGGTTATAGGTCTATTGAAGTTGTTTATCTGATCTTGATTTAACTTTGGTATTACCTATCAAGAAAGTTATCCATTTCTTTTAGATCTTCCAATTTGGTGGAGTGCAGGTTTTTTAAGTATGTCCTTATGATTCTCCAGATTTCCTCAGTGTCTGTTATGTCTCCCTTTTCATTTTTGATTTTGTTAATTTGGATATTCTCTCTGTCTTTTAGTTAGTTTCGATAAGGGTTTGTCTGTCTTGTTGGTTTTCTAAAAAAAAAAAAAAAGCAAAACTCTTCATTTCATTGATTCTTTGTATAGTCCTCTTTGTTTCTATTTTATTGATTTCAGCCCTCTATTTGATGATTTCTTGACATCTATTCACCTTGGGTTCACCTTGGGTGTACTTACTTCCTTTTGTGCTAGAGCTTTCTGGTGTGCTTTTAGATTGCTAGTATGAGATCTCATCAATCTTTTTTATGTAGCCAATTAGTGCTATGAACTCTTAATGCCGCTTTCATTGTGTCCCATAAGTTTGGGTGTGTTATGTATTCATTTTCATTGAATTCTAGAAAGTCTTTAATTTATTTTGTCTTGACTTGTTTTTCATTGAGTAGAGAGTTGTTTAGTTTCCATGAATTTGTAAGCTTTCTGTTGTTTCTGTTCTTGATTCCCAGCTTTAATCCTTGGTGGTTTGATAGGAAAATATTTTTATTTTCTTGTATCTGTTGACACTTGCCTTTGTGTCCTAATATGTGGTCAATTTTGGAGAAAGTTCCGTGAGGTGCTGAGTGAAATGTTCTGTAGTCATGTTAGGTTCATTTGCTTTATAATATCAGCTAGCTCTAGAATTTCTCTGTTTAGCTTTTTGTCTAAATGACCTGTCCTTTGATGAAAATGAAGTATTGAAGTCTCCCACTATCAGTATATGAGGCTCAATGTGTGATTTAAGCTGTAGTCGTTTTTCTTTTATAAAGGGGGGTACCCTTGTGTTTGATGCCTAGATAGTAAGAATTGAAATGTCATCTTGGTGAATTTTTCCTTTGATAAATATGTAGTGTCCTTCCCTATCTCTTTTGATTAATTTTGGTTTGAAGTCTATTTTGTTAGATAATGAAATTGCTACACCAGCCTGCTTCTTATTTCTATTTGCTTAGAATACCTTTTTTCCAGCCATTTATCTTGAGACAATGTTTATCCTTGATACTTAGGTGTTTCTTGTATGCAGGAAAATTATAGGTCCTGTTTTCATATCCATTCTGTTAATCTGTGTCTTTTTATTGGGGAATTGAAGCCACCGATATTATGGGATATCAATGAACAATGACTGTTAATTCCTGTTATTTTGTTGTTGGCTGTGGTGGTAGTGGCAGTGTGTGTGTTTGTGTGTGTGTGTGTTTGTGTGTGTGTGTATGCATGCTTCTCTTCTTTTGGTTTTGCTGATGTGAAATTATTTATTTCCTCCTTGGTTTGGATTTTTCCTTCTAGCACTTTCTGTAGGGCTGGGTTTGTAGAGAGATATTGTTTAAATTTTACTTTATCATGGAATATCTTGTTTTCTCTATTTATGGTGATTGAAAGTTTTCCTGAGTATAGTAATCTGAGCTGGTATCTGTGGTCTCTTAGAGTCTGCAGTACCATTGAGAAGTCAGGTATAATTTTCTAATAGGTCTACCTTAAATGTTACTTGCTCTTTTTCACTTTCAGCTTTTAATATTCTTTCTTTGTTCTATATATTTAGTGTTTTGGTTGTTATGTGGTGAGGGGACTTTTTTTCTGGTCCAATCTATCTGGTGTTCTGTATGTTTCTTGTACCTTTATAGACATCTCCTTCTCTAGGTTAGGAAATTTTTCTTCTATGATTTTGTAGAAACTATTTTTCTGGGCATTTGAGTTGGTATTCTTCTCCTTCTTCTATTCCTATTATTTGTAAGTTTGATCTTTTTTCATAGTGTCCCAAATTTCCTGAATGTTTTGTGTCAGAAATTTTCTATTCTATCTTCAATACCTAGAATTCTCTCGTCTATCTCTTGTATTCTGTTGGTGAAGCTTGCCTCTGGAGTTCCTGTTTGCATTCCTAAATTTTTCATTTCCAGGATCCCTCAGTTTGTAAGTTTTCTTTATTGCTTCTATTTTCATTTTCAGGTCTTGAACAGATTTTATTTCCCCCCCCCCCCCCGGATTTCTTTGAGGGATTTATTCATTCCCTCCAATTATTTTTTGCATTTTCCTGAATTCCTTCATGGGATTTTTTTTTTTCATTTCCTCTTTTGAGACCTCTATCATCTCCATATAGTTGGCTTTAAGGTGGTTTCTTGTGCTTCAGCTGTGTTGGTGTATTCAAGGCTTGCTGTGGTAGGATAGCAGGGCTATAGTGGTGACATATTGCCCGGGCCATTACTGATTGTGTTCTTACACTGGTGTCTAGACATCTGGGTTTGGGGTGATTATTGGTCTAGGTGCTGATTTCTGGGTTTGTCTCAGTTGGGTAGGAGTTTCGTTCCTTGGTTTCTGTTTCCTCTCTGAATTTTCAGAGAATGTATTGGCTGAGTGTTGCCTGTTTTACTGGCCTGCTCAGCTGGTGTGTTCATGGGGGAAGGGGAGATCAAGAGAAGATGGTCTGAGGGATCCACAGGAAGCATCGACATGCGGTGGGGTGTGCAGCTGGTGTTCTGTTGCAGCTCTAGGGGCAACCCTTAGTATTGGAGCTGGGATAATAGAGTGAGTGGGGGAGGTCGGTGGACTATGTACCTGGTCTTCTGGCAGGTGTTGTCTATAGTTGTCCACCTGGGTTGAGGACTGGGACATAGCAATGTGGCAGCAAGGGAAGGGCTGATCCTAGAGTTATAATCTAAGTATAGTATCCTGGCAGGTACAAACAAAAATTCACTCCAGAAAAAAATTGTAAAATTAATGATAGTGATTATGGCATAACTTTGTAAAATATACTAAAAGCTATGACTTCTGTATTTCACCTAAGTGGTATGGTAGATGAATTATATCCTTAAAAAGTTTTTTATATAAAAAGGAGGTGACATTACCCAAGGCCTTGGGTTTTTTTTCATAAGTAAGTTTTCAGAAAGTAAATTTTACTAAAAAGCATGTAGACACCTGAAGAAATTCAACCCCATGAACAAGAACCAACCTAAACATAAACAACGTGAAGAACTCAGGGGTCTCCCCAGTGTTGCTTCAGGCACAGACTCTAAAAGTGTGCTTCTGTCGATGGAGCTAACACCAAGGGAGGCTAGCTTCAGGGACGAACTGAGGACTGATGCTGCAGACCTGGAACAGCATGAAGACACTGACCGTATACTTCTGGTAACGGCAGAGAACGATCCCACTGACCCTCCTAACTTCTTCCTGTGTTCTCTTTTCTGGGGGGGTCTCATGTAACCCAGGCTGTCCTTGAACTTGTTGTGTAGCTGAGGGGGACCCTGGCCTCCTAATCCTCTTGCTTCCACCACCCCACCAAGTGCTAGTATTATAGGCTATACCACCAGACCCAGCTTCTGCCTGAGAAATCCTAAAAGTAAGCCCAAAGAATTTGTTTCTAAGTAATTTAACTATGTCTAAGAACAAAGCTCAAGAATATTTATAGAAATAGAAAACATGTAGCACTCAACAGTGCAAGGTTAACAATTTTTGGCACCTAATCAGAGATTACCAGTCAGGAAAATACAGTATTAATAGGGGAAAATAGATTAATTAGAACAAATCTAGAACTGACACACATTTTGGAATTATCATCAGAAGATGATAAGATGAATGCATATCAGTGGGGGAGAGGGGAGAAATAAATTACGATTCATCCACCCCCATAGACCATGGGTCCCATTCTTCATACAGTAAACCTAGGAAAAGGAAGAGGCTTCCATCAGCACCCTAACATTCATATTGCTCTGCATTTATATGGCTCCATTCTCAAGAAGTTCAGTGTCCTTTCCTAACACCATGTTCCCCCAGATTGCCTATCAGTTTCTCTTGGTGATAAGGCCTGACCTGTCAATGAATCCAGGGCATTTAGAGTATAGAATCCTTCACCATTTTTTCATCTTTGCACAGTTACCTATAGTACTGTGTAGTATAGTGCTGTATCTGAGTTGTGTTTGTTTGAACGTTACCACTGATTTCTGGGTTTACAGACAATGAAGACCAGCAAGAGAAGCCTCACTTTGACGGTCGCAGTGTGATATTTGAGCTAGATTCGTGCAATGGTAATGGGAAGGTTTGCCTCGTCTACAAACACGGGAAACCTGGTAAAGATCATTTCTGAAGCATGATCCTACAGTATGGATGTGGTCTTCCTTGAACTTGACTGTCAGCCATTAGTGAACAAAAGGCTCTCTGAGATGCTTCCAGGTCTTTTCTTTGTGCCAAGACTCAGCCCCTCTGTCCTCTCTGAGCATCCCCCACGGGGTTAATTTCTATATTCCATCTCCTTGTGTGAGTCACTGTGAACAGTCAGTAGGACGGACGAGAAAAGCTTCAAAAACTAGTCCTTCTGGTCACAGGGCCGGGTGTTAGTTAAGCATTCAGGAAATATGTTACCTTCCTTTTATACATTTATTCATAGGCCAGTTAAGAGTAATAGAAACCTGAATTATGACCTCAAGTGTCCACAGTGAAAACCAAGAGAAAGGGGGCTAAATGATAGTTACTGAGAGGCTGTGCACACCTAAACAGAAACCACCACCTACTCCATAATAGGAGTTCAGGCCTAGGGATTGACTCTAGAGCTGAGCACAATTAAGCATTCTTCTTACCTCTTTCTGGTGGTGTGAAGAGGCATAAACAGTAGAAGTTACCTCTGGAGAGAAGAGATTGTTTCCAGGTAAAGCTGTTGTAGCAAAAGACGTGGAGCTGCATTGTAAATGATGATTGGAATTAGATATGAGGAAGGAGTGAAAGGGGCAACCAAGCAGAGGGACAAATGGCTGAAAGCCATTATCGTGAAAAAGTTCAGCTGATTTGTGGTAATGACAGTTCTCTTAATGAGCTGAAGTGGTTTGCCAAAGCTCATCTCATTCGAAGGAGATGGAGTCTGAATGCCAGCCACTTCCTGTCATTCAGAGCTTGGAAAGCTACGCAAAAAGGTCTGGACAATTGTAGAAGACTGAAGAGTTGTTCGGGGCTGTTTAGGAGAGTAACAGGATTCAAATGAAGATGGGCAGGTAGTTTTGGAGAAGGAAGAAAGTAAATGGGAAACACCTAGGGGAGATGTTGCAGCTGCCTACAAAGCTGATGAGACAGAAGAGGCTAAAGGTGACAGAAATGGAATGGTGGCAGATATAAGACAGGACCTGATGTAATAGTGCCTGGATTAGCTGACCTAGGATAGGATGTCATACAAGCAGGATTGCACGAGTAAGTTGGTATAGACCAGTGGTTCTCGACCTGTGGGTCCCAACCTCTCCGGGAGTCAAATGACCCTTTCACAGGGGCCACCTAAGACTATCGGAAAACACAGATATTTACATTATGATTCATAACATAGCAACAAAAATAATTTGATGGTTGGGGTCACCACACCCTGAGGAACTGTATTCCAGGGTGACAGCATTAGGAAGGTTGAGAACCACTGCTCTAGACTCCTTTACATTGTTTGTTGTTGTGTGTTCTCATAGCACTTTCGATTAGAGACCTCTTTTCAAAAGACTGATCCGTTCAGAGCTTCTTTCCATCAAAAAGGAAGAGGGAGGGCTGAGTCCACAGAGAACAGAAGATCTGCTAAGATGGCCTTAATGAAATGCCTCATGGTCACAGCCAACAGAAAGATCCATTGTGGGATCAGTCAGGAGCCTAAGAGTATCAAATAAACATGTAAAGGCAGCCATGAGAGAGCAGAACTGGAGGACTAGAAGAGGAAAGAGTTTTCTTTTATGTTTTAAAACCTTTCTACTATGGATTTCTCTTAACAATGTATATTGACATTATAGTTGAAAGGGAAAACATATTAAGCTGTCCCTGTCTTCTTGTGCTGTTTAGGATTAGCTCATGACACTGAGATCTGGTTCCTGGACAGAGCATTATACTGGCATTTTCTCACAGATACCTTTACTGCCTATTACCGCCTGCTCATCACCCACCTGGGCCTGCCCCAGTGGCAGTATGCCTTCACCAGCTATGGCATTAGCCCACAGGCCAAGGTAAGGAGACAACTCCCACCATCCCAAAATCTGATGTGTATCAAGAATCTCCTGTGAAAATGTGACATTCCAAATTCCCCACCCGCAGCAATAGATCAAGGGGTGGAACCCGTATTTTCTATAAGCAGGACTAGTGATTCCAATGTTGGCTGATAGCCTCACATGATTTGGATCTAATTAAGTAATCAGGATCAACTAGGGTGTTATTTTTAATGAAATGTCACTCAGGGTTTGGGTCCAGACAATTGTTTTTTGATTGACAATACAAACACTTAGAAGGATTGACAAGTTTCTAATTCCCCTCTGCTCCCGGTGTACATCTCCATTGGCAGGCACAATTGTCAGTGTGTAAGCCCTCCTTGAGAGACTCATTACATGTAAAGCATGAATGCACAGGTTTTTGTATCTTTTTGCTAACACAAATGTAGCAATTCTGCACGTTTATTTTTTTCACTTAGCACTTCATTGTAGAGCTCTTTCCATATCAGTACAAATAGAGCTGTCTTCTGTATATTACAGATCTGGGCATCATTTCAAACAGAGATGCCAGGTTTATACAGCCTGCCTTGAAAACACCAAATTGTGGCTAGAACTTTTCACTAAAAGGTCTAAAGGGAAATCATAATGATTACTTATAGCACTTAATTCTCAAAAAATTAGGGACTGCATTCCACTGCAGCTTTACTAGACATGGCCTCATTCTCCTCACATTTTTCATACAAACAGCTTCCATGTCATCAATGCTATGAAGTGTTCTGGTCAAACAACACAAAAGAAAAAAATGTGGATGTCCTTTTTTCCATAGCTTTCTAGAGTATATATACCATAGCTGGTACAGAGTCGCAGCCCACAGCTTCCTTTATGAAAGTCCTGCACTGACCTCTGTCACACCACTTGGAGGGACGGTGTTACTAGGCTGTCCATGGTGAGCACCATCTGCTTTGATGGCAATCAGGAGGACACTGTCCCCTGGTGGGCTCACTAATTCTCAGACTGCCTTTATTTTGGAGGCCCTGAAAAGCACTGTATGTCCTTGACTGAGAGGTGCTGGTGTCTCTCACCACTTGCTGTTAAATGAAGAGCTCATAGTTTAAAAAAAAAAAAAATGTGTATAAATTCAGTATTACTTCACTGGATGTGTAAACCAGAAATGTGTTAGATTTTATAGCTTTTTGAATTTTGAAATAATCACATATACTTTACCAGTCGACATTCAAAAAAAAAAATGTGGGTTAGTGATGGTCAGTTTGTAATGTGTGTCCTATGCGCCCCTGCTCTTGGCCCATTTCTCCCTCAAGCTTTGACTCTTTCTCACTTCTGCCTTTCAGCAATGGTTCAGCATGTACAAACCCATCACCTACAACACAAGCCTGCTCACAGAAGAGACCGACTCCTTTGTGAACAAACTAGACCCCAGCAAAGTGTTCAAGAGCAAGAACAAGATCTTAATCCCAAAAAAGAAAGGGCCTGTGCAGCCTGCCAGCGGCCAGAAAGGACCCGGACTCTTAGCTCCACTTACCCCTAAACCTTCCTCTGGCTCTGGAAACCCTGTCCGAAAATAAGCATCCCATCAACCTCACAGCAATGATACCAACGCACAGATGCACTGGGGTGGCCCCATCCTCACACACTTTGTGACTGTAGGCATTCTCCTGAGGGACCAAAGCCTTAGGCCAGGAGTTGGAAAGACCATACTGAATTCTCCCCAGGAGTCCTTTCCTCCGTAGGTTGTGCCAACCCCATCTCCAAAACCAGCTAAGACTTTCAGATGTGTCTAGAGGTTTACGTTTTGTTTTATTTTTATGTCTATACCCAATCCTTAACGTCTTAGCAGTACCTGGAGAGGTCCTCCCAAATAAACCCGTGGCTCAACTCATGAAACATCAGTAACAACTAATCATGTAACCACCTCAGTTATGAAAATTTTACACCCTCAGTTGCATTAGCCACACTTCAAGTATGCACATGATAGTGGATTCCATATTGGATAACACAGAGATGGGGAGCATTTCTGTCATAGCAATGTTTTTGGACAGCATTGCATGCGAACATTTTCATACTGTTAATGTATAATGTTGATGCCTTAGCTTTTTAGGCTGTATGTTTTGAGAAGACACTTTCAAAGACACAGTCTTGTGTTCTTTACGACCTATACCGCAAACACATCGCACTTGAGTAATGTCTTTTTTATTTAATTCACTATAAAATCCTGTGTTCCTGATCATTTTCCTATAAGGGGGTTTGTTTCCAGCTTTGTATCGATATTTCTACATTTACCAAAACTATCTTTTAAAGGAGATTGACCCCTGCTGTATTTTATCTGTTAAAGCCCTGGGCATTCATTTGCAGATAAAACCAGTCTGTTCACAAGAATTTCCAGCTGTTCTGCTTATTCACAGTTGAGAGCTGTCTCTCCCAGCTTCCTCTGGTCTAAGCAGTAGCCTGCCTAGAACTGTGGGGTGCCAAGAGGCCTTTGTAAGTAAGCATCCTGTAATCCAGAAGAAACATGGTGGTATTCAACACTGAGCCACCCCACAGGTTTGTCTTGTGTTAAATGTTAAGCATATACAGAATTTCTGTAAAGAACTTACTCTGATTTTCAGTTAGGAATATCTGATTCCTTCCTCCACAGTCCTGGCAGTGGGCAGGAGTTACCCACCTAGCCCCAATGTTCTTAATGGCTGCAATTTTTGTACTGATATTCCAGAGGTAGGAGAATAAAGAGTTTGGAGGAGAGGGAGACTGCACACTCCCTTTACTGTTGGCTAATTTATTCTTTCTTACTCTTTCTACCAGTGGTTGTCCAGGCTTCTTTTTGTGCTGCCTCTACATACTGATCATTCTAGGGCTTCTCTTTTCTATTATGCGATGAGACGTTCCTATCATTCTCTACCTGTACTTCTCTGACATCACTTTGAATATTTGCTGACAATTTAAAATTCTTGTTTTGGGAGCTGGGAAGATGGTTCAGCAGTTGAGGGCATGCACTGCTCATGCAGAGGACCCAAATTCACTTTCTAGTACCCACATTAAGCAGCTCACAGCCACCTGTAACTCCAACCCAAAGTGCTCTCTGGCCTCCACAGGCACCTATGCACACACAAAGAATAAAAATACTTGAAAAACGTATTTGTTGTTGTTGTTCACTATAATGATACTCAGAAAGGGGGCAGGGTCTCCAGTCTTTGTCTTGGGATTTCTATTTCTTTGAAGAGACACCATGACCACAGCAACTCTTATAAAGAAAACATGTAATTGAGGTGGCTCACTTACAGTTCAGAGGTTCAGTCCATTATCATCATGGCGGGGAGCATGGTGGTGTGCAGGCAGACATGGTGCTGGCTACATCTTGATCAGAAGGCAACAGGAAGTGGTTTGTGACACTGGGAATAGCTTGAGCAAAGGAGACCTCAAATCCCCCCCACCCCCACAGTAACATACTTCCTCCAACATGGCCACACCTACTTCAAGGCCACACCTCCTAAGAGTGCCACTCCCTATGAGCTTATGGAGGTCAGTTACATTCAAACTACCACAGTCTTCCTCCTCCTGCCATGTCCTTACTGTCAGGAAATCTAAGAAGAATTAGCCATCAAGGATATGGCAGACTTGCTGGCTGCATCCACATTTTTTTTAATAGTTCAGATACTGAAGTGTAAGTGTTCCAGTGTATTTGAGAACACACAGAGCTTCGTGTTAGTGTACTCCGTTGTTTTAAAACATGCTGATAATCATATGTTTCAAGACAGGATCTGTCTGTATAACCCAGGCTGGCCTCGACTTTGCAGTTCTGCCTTCATGCACCTCCATGCCTGTCCACTTTTAATGGAAAAATGTTTAAAAACAGCATTACTCATTATCTTTTGCAGCTTCAAAACCAACCATATAACATTCAGTGTGGCTAAAAAAAAAAATTGTATATATGTAACTTTAATGATGTGACTGTCAGATTATCCATAACTTAGGTGATAATTTGAATCTTTTCTTAAATTATTTTATTTCACTTGAGCACTTAAAAATGTGTAACAATTCAAGGGAAATCCACCAGTACCAGGCCATCATGTGACTGCTTCTATGTTAAGGTTACAAGCAATCACATTATCTCCTTGTAATAGGTATCCTTCAGTTGGTATTTGTGAAGCCCTTGAATACTTGAATTTGATTCCAGTTATATAGCACAAACGAAGCAACAGAGGAGCCAAAGGAGTGGTGTGCTATGGGGTGGTCTTTCTGTACACTGAATATATGTCGCTCTCATTGGTTGATTGATAAATAAAGCTGTTTGGTCAATGGCAAGGCAGAATAAGGTTAGGCAGTACATTCAAACTGAAGATGGAGATGAAAAAGGGTGGAGCCAGAGCAGATGCCAGCCCGCCACCCAAGGAGCAACATGCTAGCAGACAGGTAACACCACGACCACGTGGCAAAATATAAATTAATAGAAATGGGTTAATTTAAGGTGAGTGAGCTAGTTAGTAATAAGCCTAGGCCATAAACCAAACAATTTGTAGTTAATATTAAGCCTCTGGCTGATTATTCAAAAGTACCAGTGGGCGGGAAACATTTATCCGGCTACAGTGGTTGAACATGTTCATAACTTCTCTGCTCATGTGTACACTGATTTTTCTCATCATGCTTCCCTTAAAGAACACACAAGGTCAGAACTAAGCAGAGCAGTAAATCAAATGTAAAGACCATCTGTATAAGTGGCCCTGTGCAATGCATAGGCCACTCACCTAGGGAATTGGTTCTTCTAAGAAAAAAGGCACTTCAAGCAAAGTCTTAACAACACAGAAGCTAAATGAGTTAAATGGGGGGAAACACCCAAGAGATTGATGTTTTTAAAAATGCAGTTAAGCCGGGTGGTGCACCTTTAATCCCAGCACTTGGGAGGCAGAAGCAGGTGGATCTCTCAGATTCGAGGCCAGCCTGGTTGTTACACAGAGAAACTCTTGTCTCAAAAAACAAACAAAACCCTCCTTTTTTTAAATGAAGTTAAAATGTTAGTATGCTGTACAAGAAACTTCAACTGCCCAGGAAAAAGACACTCTTCTAGAGTTACAAAATGAGAACAGATCACCTCATGATGTACTGATGTAGCTAATACTATGCACAAAGTGTCACATCATCCTGCTTGTAGCAAGGTAGCCAGCCCAAAGACAAGGATGAAAGTGTCCAGCTACCATGCACACAATAGCCTAAGGTATCTAATGCTTAAAGCTGTGGTGACTAGACTTAGAAATATGCACCAAAGTCATGGGTATCATGTGGAAAATAAGATCCTTGGATCCCAGTTCAGATCTACAAAATCAGAATTACCAAGAATGATTCCAAGTATCAGGAGATCATTCCCTTTTTTTTTTTTTCAAGACAAGGCCTTGCCATGTAGCTCAGGCTGACCTACAGCTGTGTAGTTTCCTGCCTTACACATACACACGCCCTGCCATTAATGTTTTAATTGCATGTGTAATTAAACCATGTGTAATTACCATGCCCAGCATGGGGTTTTAGTCAGTTTGACAGTAATACTGAGTCTGAAATTTTCTGCTTAAGGTCCGAGTGGTTTGGCTTTGATTTCATGAAAAATACAAAATCTTTTTGCAATCCAGTAAAGCATGTATCATAACAAATATAACAACCACATTTTTTTCACTTTTTGCATAATGTATTTTCCTAAAGTGTTGTTATGGAGACTATTAAACATTTTCAGATATAAATACAACAGTATAATTAATCTGCTGTGTCCACAGTTTCAACAGTTACCGTCTCATGGCTTATGTTTTAGCTATACATCTGCTTCTCCAATTTTGTCTTTTAAATAGTTGCAGCCTATTAGTTTTTTAAGCCATATGTCTTGCCTTAGGTTTCAGCAGTTTCTCTGGTGGTTATAATGCATGTTCCTTCTCTGTTCAGCACAGTAGTTCACGTAAGGTCCCTGGTAGCACTATTCGTGTAATGTAATTCTGACCATACATTACTGCTGAATGGACTACAGGTATTCTGACCATACATTACTGCTGAATGGACTACAGGTAGGTGGCAAACCATGTTAGCTGTGCTCTTACCTTTGGAATATGTTGATAAATTCCCGCGAGATCCCTGTTTTTACAGCTGTATTGGTTACCTTCCTTTGTACCATAACCAAAGCAGCATATAGAAGAAAGTATTTTTGGCTTACAGTTCCAAAGGAAGAATCCATAACGGCAGGAGAGGCTTTGCTGTAGGTAGCCAGAGCAGGACACTGAGAGAGCATATCTTCAACAGCAAACATGATGCAGAGAGAACTGGAAGCAGGACAAGGCTATCCTATAACTCTCAAAGCCCACCCCCTTCCTCCAGCAAGGCCACACTTCCTAAATGTTCTGTGGCCTCCCCAAAAAGCACAACCAATCAGGGACCCAGTGTTCAAATGTGTGAGCCTAGGGAGAACACCAGCCAAGTATTTTCTTATAAACCCACACAGCCAAGCATTTTCTTATAAACCCACACAGCCTCCATTACACAGCTGTGACTGCTGAGTGCAGTTAGTATTCAGAAAAGATAGTTTCTACTTTTCCTGTTCTTCCTTTATAATGTGACCCACTGTTTCTAGCTATTAACTTTCTGCTAGCAGCTGGGCTCTCCTAAGCCATTCATCCTTTGCTTCCAAGACACCAGTTTGGTTCTCTCCTATGCCTTTAATACCTGTAGTTTCCTCCCCAGCTTCAGCTCTAGTGTGCCTCTACCCAGAGCTCAGTGAAGCCCCAGATCATCTTCAAGGAGAGTACCATTCAGTGAAGTTCGGTCATCTTACCTTATCTCTGTGGTTCCAGTGGATTTGAGAAGGGGTTTTTGTGCTACTTTGGAAAGCCATCCTAATCATTATGGAGTCCCATGAACCATTAATATGTAAAATATAAAGTTGGTTATACATAATTTTGCAGTAAGTCAAATGTGTCATATTTTAGGACAACTAAGAATGAGAAAAAGCTATGAAAATGCCTAACTTTTTAAACATTGAGAAGACAATAACATCTTATTTTAGAGTCTGGATACCCTTAGTTCAGCTTATGGACGATGTTTGTCAGAAAATCCTGTCATAATGAAATCCATTACACATGAAGCCACGGGTGCCCCTGAGCTTTTCTCCACCATGTACTTTGTACCCAGAAGCCTAGCTGACTGGATATCCCACCAACAGCTATCTTGATAAGTCTCTAAAAGAACAAAAAAGTAACTCGTGAGACATGCTGGGATGTGCCACATCTTATCCTGTGTCTAGGAAACGTTCTTCAACATCATTGATGCTCCATTTCTTCAGATGTAAAATGAAAATTTATGGAAGGGCTGTAAAACTCTATTAAATAATGCAAATCAAGTACTCACATGGAGATGGTTTCAATAAGCAACAGCTTTTTAAAAAGCATTCAGAAAGTCCATTTTCTCCCCATGAATTACCTAACCAACAGAACCAATTGCTCTACCAGATGATTTTTTGACAAAATTGATGATCTATTTTAATACATATCTTCACTGTCTATTTCAAACCCATTAGCTTTCTTTTAAAATTGAAAAGACATTTCATTCCTTAAGCAATTTGGCACTTTTGTGGTGTAGTTATCTCTCTGATAAAATGATTTCTAATCAAAACTAGAAATAGCTAGAGAATGGTGGATAACTGAAATTTAATTTGATGACAGCCTCCCACAGCTTCTGTTATGCCTCCTAAGGAGAAGGATCATGGTTCTCCCTTCCCCAACTGATTACCCAGCCCTGGCACACAGTTACCTCCAAACCTGGCTCTCAGTGTTTATTTGTATGGTTGTACCATATTTTTAGGACTGCCAAAACAAGTCACAGCAAACTTCATGGCTTCATAGAATATAAATTTATGTACTTCTGGAATCTAAAAGTTCAATATCGGTTTCATAGGGCCAAAGTCCAGGTGTCCCTGGGGCTGTACTGGGGAAGCTGTCCTGGAGAACCTGTCCTTGCTTCCTCCAGATGTTAGTCTGGATCCACATCACCTCAATTCTTCTGTTCCCTCTTCACCTTCTCTTCTGTGCTTCTCAAATCTCTTCTGGCTGTCCTTTATAAGGACACTTGTGATTGGATTTGAGGCATACCCGGACCTGCAGGATGATCTGGCGCACCTGCAAAGGATCTTCCTTATGAGGAATTTTAGATTTCAGAGATTGGAACCTGAGGCTCCAGAAGTGCCATGAGTCAATGTGCCACAGCAGTGTTTGCTACTACACCACTCCAAGGGACCATGAGCATAAATGTGTGTTTTGAGAGCCACAGATGATCTAGAAGCAACTTAAGAGCTAAGGAAACAAAGTTGCTACTTGTGCCCCTGTTCTTCGTCCCTGCATTGTGTTCAACAAAGAACTTGGAAGAAGACAAAAGGTAGGGTCTTCAGCCTCCCCAGGCCCTATGCACGGTCTCCTTCGTATCCAATTCCCTTTGAGTAAGTTACTTTTTTTTCTTTTTTCTTTTGGTTTTTCAAGACAGGGTTTCTCCGTGTGGCAGTCCTGGCTATGTGGGAACTTGCTTTGTAGACCAGGCTGGCCTCGAACTCATTGAGATCCACCTGCCTCTGCATCCCAGGTGTTGGGATTAAAGGCATGCACCACCACTGCCTGGTAAGTTACTTTTTAAACAGAAAATAAATCCTTAAAATTCTAAAAATTAAAATCCATTATCTTCACCAAAATAACCCTTGCTTTTCATGACTTTCCAGCATTTATGTGAAGACAGAGATGCAGGAGTAGCTGTGGGAATGACCTGAAAGATTAGCAATGACATCCTACACAGGCAAGGTATCACACTCCTTAACAGTTCACAAAGGTCTAATAGAGAAGCTGAAAACCTCAAAAAATAAAATATGCTATTACAAGGCCTAGAGAGATGGCTCAGGCTGCTCTTGCAGAGGAGCACAGTTCAGTTCCTAGCACCTGTATCAGGCAATCATATGCCTTTTCAGTTTTCTACAGATGTATACACACATGCACACACATACACATATGCACACACATGCGCACACACATGAACACACACATGCACACACCTGAACACACACATGCATGCACACATGCACGCACACACACACATGCATACACACATTATAAAAATTGCTAAATAGAGGCAGACAAGTTGTAAAGTGGCAGCAAGGAGAGGAAATGAACCCTCCAGCTTCACCAAAAAAAAAAAAAATACTGAGCTTAAAGGTACAGAATGTTTTTTCATTGAGGCTCTTCTGAACCTTTTTGATGTATCTGTTTCATCAGTAGACTTGAACAATCCAACAGGAAAAGAAAAGAGGCAGGTGTTCTAGAGCTATCCTGAAAGGAAGGCTAGAAGGACTTTTTGTTTGTTTGTTTTTTGTTTTTCGAGACAGGGTTTCTCTGTGTAACAGCCCTGGCTGTCCTGGATTTCGCTCTGTAGATCAGGCTGGCCTGGAACTCACAGAGATCCGCCTGGCTCTGCCTCCCAAGTGCTGGGATTAAAGGTGTGCGCCACCATCACCTGATTTGGAAGGATGTTTACTGGTGAATTTTAACTACGCTTTGACGCTTCCCAACAAGGACCTCAGGTTTACCTGCAGCATGTCTGCACTAACACTCCCTCTCCGGGTAAAGAAAAGAGAACTCAAGAGCTGACCCCTTGTACCACTGTCTTGTCCCTTCCATGTTATGGGACATGGCAAACTGTTCAGTGAGAACCTTGTGTCTTTCTCTTGGCTTTCAGGGCGGGAAAGACCAAGTATAGTTCACTAGGCACACAGTGTGACTGAAGAAGGCTTTGCTCAGACATGCCCTAATTAATCAGTTCCTTTCTAGTGTGAAAGCTATTAATACAAAATAAATTATTTCTATCTATTCCTAAATAAAATGGATCACAAGATGTGTGCACACACACACACATCCCACAGCTTCAGTTTGCTACCTCGGTCATACAAGGACAACTATCCCACAGGGACAGTAGGGAGCCATATGAAGACAACTAGCCCCTTGAGCAAGGCTATCCACCTGACAGACATTCACTACTGCTGAGCCGATGTCACCCCTAGAGTAAACCCCAAAACCTACATTTTTTTTTTGTCTTAAAAACTTCCCCTTGCCTAGCCTCTGTATATGCCTGGCAGTGTACCATATTTCACCATAGCACATGCCCTGGATTGCAGCATCTCTGCTATTCCTGAACAAACAAACTCAGCCATTTTTCTGCTTTTAGGTTGTCAGTGGTGATGAAACAGTTCTGTGTGGAGATATTATATTTGGTTTTTATCTAATTCTCATATAAAGAAAGAAAAAAACACCTTGTGGGACTAGGGCAGTGGCTCTGTGAGTAACATGCTTGCTACACAAACATGATGAATTTGGATCCCCAGCTCCCCTAGAAAAGCCCCGCACAGCTGCTTACCAATGTAACCCCAGTGCTGTGGCAGGTTGGAGACAGGCAGGTCCTGGAGCTTACTGCCAGCAAGTCTAGGTTCAAAGGAAAAAAAAAAACTATCTAGATGATTAACAGTAATAATAACAACAGCAACAGAAAACAATGGAGGAAGATGCCTCATATCATCCTCTACACACGATACACACAGGAACAGAACACATACATATACACACACTAAATAAAATTCCTTGCAACTCAGTAACTTTCAAAGTCATCTTCACATTAGAAATAAGGGGTAGAAGTGAGATGATCTTTTAAATATTCTCAAGTCTGTGGTGATATTTTATCTGTGTACCCCAATAAAGCTTATCTGAGGATCAGAAGAAAAAGCCAGCCACTATAATTAAACACAAAAGTCATGCCTTTAATCCTAGCCTTCGGGAGGCAGGGATCTGTCTGCATCTCTGTGAGTTCAAGGCCACACTGGGAACAGAGCCAGGCGTGGTGGCACATGCCTTAAATTCTAACACCAGTTAACCATAAAGTTCTGATGGTCTGTACAGACAGGAAGTGACAGAGCTGGGCAGAAAGAGGAAGTGATAAAGCTGGGTGGGGAGAGGAAGTGAGATGGCAGGGACAGAAATACATATAGGCGTGGGTATATAGGAAGTAGCTCTCTTTGGAGGCTGAGGGCTGGTAAGGTGGTTGGCCGTGGCTCGTCCTATTCCTCTGATCTCTCGGTTTTAACCCCTATATCTGGCTCCGGGTTTTTTATTAATAAGACTGTTTAGCAATTCATCTTATACAAGTCCAGGCCACACTCTGAACTACCAATCACAACACCTTGAGGAGAGAAAGGGAGGGAGATAAAGACACCAGTAGCTTTCAGTACACTAGGTGAATCCCATCCACAGACTTTGGTGGGTGTCTCTGTCCTGCTACATTATCCCATATGCAATGAGTATATTCAAAATGAAGCTCTAAAGACTCTCCTTGCCTAGCTGCAAAGGGAGAAACTAGTTAACCTCACTTGCTTCTCAGGAGCTTTTGATCCCTGAATTTAACATTATATTTTCCCAGTCATTCTGAATGTGACCTATGCTAAAGCAACAGCTTTCAGCAGAACAATAGGGGCCTCCCAAAGGGCACAGAAGTATCCATTCACCAAACTGCATGACAACAACGCATGTGTTTATACATCTCTGCCCTCTGTGCGAGAGAGCCCATGCCTGAGTTCAGTGCTGGGGCAATAAGCCAGTGATCTCAAAGCCAGCAAACCACATGAGCAATAATTCACATACAAAAGGGAAATGACTATAATGCCCTATGCATCCTTCTCAAGGGGCGATTAAATCATTTCCCTAGTCTGTAATCTACAAACCCCACTGACATTCCCGGGCTCTCATGCAGTACTCACATCCTTCAGGTAGCCTCTCCGAAATGCCTGCTTGACAGTGATCTCCCCCACAGGTTAGGGAGCACACAGTCAAAGGGGTAGGTATGAATACTTCATCTTCTTATAGATAACATCTGCTGCATGTTACCTAAAAATCACCATCTCAGATACAGAGGCACAAAGGTTTTGAAAGCTAGAACATTCATCCAGCTGCTGAAAGTAGCTACTGTAATGGTTTACCTTTTCCTGGTTTGGGAGATAGGTTTTTCATGGGGAGACCTGGCCAGCCCAGGAGCTTCTGTGGAAATCTGAGTCACTTCCTAGGCACCTGCCAGCCCCAGTGTCGCTCTGAAACAGCCAAGATCCATGAATTAATCCTGTCTCGAACACTGTAGGTCTTGGCCACTTGTACTTAAGACAAGTGAATGTAAAAACCATAACGTTCTCTGTAGACAGCACTTTGAAGTCTACTTCATCTGGGTGATGAGTAAATTTTCTGAGAAAATGAATTTTTATACAAAAGGAAAAGTTGTTGGTTCCAGAATAGTTCAGCTGTGTGATAAGCTGCCCTCGCCTCAGTTTCGGCATCGCACACAGCAAACCTCGTGGGTAAGGTAAAGCATAACAAGACTAACAGCTAGCATTCCCTGCCGCAAGGCGGGATGCCTAATTAAACCAGAATGTCAAAGAGCATGTTGTTGGGGCTACTCAGTCAACAAAATACAACCCAAAGGACCTGAAGAGCATGCCAAGCAAGAGTCCTTGCTGACTAGGAAGGATGTGAACCTGCATTGCTATTTAAGATCCTCCGTCTATGAGAATAAAAGTTTCTTGTGATGACATTAAACTCTGTTTATTTAGTAGTTGAAACATGGTGTACATTTATGAGTTTATATAAACATTTGGTACATCTAAAATCCACAACTGGTAAACAATCTGTGCTTGCTTTTGTGTACAACATTGGCATTTATATCTGGACGTCTTGTTGTGGAGGAGACCCAGCTTCTGAGTCTAATCACATTGCCTCATGGTATCATAACAACTCTGACAGAAGTGATTTGTCCCTTACAAGGACTGCTGCTTCCTAGAAAAGGTGTCACACTTGGAACTAATAAACCAGGCATCAAGGAAACAAGAGAAACACAGCTGAGTTGATAAAGAAAGGACATGCAGGAGATTCCTGGAGATCCGTGTCAATGCACAGTGGTAACACAAGAAGTGTTCTATCCACAATGAGCTCTCAGTTCTGAACCTTCAGATGTGCAAGGCTCCTCCCACCCCTGCCGAAAGGGGTGGATCTGGCGAGAGTGGGTTCTCTGCTCGGCACACTTCTGAGGGCCTACAAAAGTCACAGCTGCAGTTCAGACGTGCCAACCAGTCCCAGGGCTCTGGCTTCTTCTGGAGTCAGGCCACTCTTCAAGGTCCTTCGTACTGCAGTGGTCCGCACAGGTCACAAACAAAGAGACAAGAAGAGCAGGAGGTATTAGCAAGAGGCAAATGGTACTCAGTGTCTCAATACCCATCTACCTAAGAATCCAGGGGAGCCCAGGGCTACTCTGCTCTTGCTGAATGAAGTACCCTGGGAGAGACCATGGGATGATAGGGTTGCAAGGAGGAGAGGGATATCCTCATAGACTTACTGAAAAATGGGTGCAGACTGTAGAAAGTGTATGTGGTATGTGGAAAGGTCAATGTCTTCCTAGAATGGAATGTAACAGAGCTGCAAGAGTCATAACATGGGAAACCTGGTTCTAATAATACAAGGGAGGGAAGATAAGCAGTACATAGAGAGGGGTCAGCAAGCTCCCAGCTGCAAACCTATGGCACGAAATACAAAGTGGGGATGTAACCAACACCATGGCCTTGTGCAGCCACGTGTTAGGCAGAGCCCAGGGCAAGGGACAATGGTCAGGAAGATACTCTGTGAGTGATGTGGGTCTCAGTCTCAACTTGACAAAGGACTTTTAGGGACAGTGATTGAAATCATTGTTGACCTTTCCTAAATAGATGCCAAGGGAAAAATTATCCAATTTCTGAGAGAATTTGGTAGATGCTTTTTATATCTCATACAAGTTTCAAGAAGGCTGATGTCCACGCCTCGTCACTGGGGCACTGTTGGTCACTGGAGGTTGCTCCTATTTCACACAGAATAGGCTCATGTTTAGATTGGCAACACACATTTCCTGCTGTTTGCCACCAGTCAATTTTGATGTGAAAATAAAGATTGCAAAAGGGTGAATGAAGTAGCAACTGCCTCTGCTTAAGAAACGCTGTCGTTTGAAAGGTTCATTACACTTCCCGAAAGTTACAAACTATATTCGGTCCACTCTAGCTGTTTGAAGATCATAAAAAGGGGGGCGGTATTTACTCTGTTTTTAGAACATATAGATCTATCTCCTACCCTAATCCCAAATTAACCATTTCCTCAGTTGATCAGAACAGTCTAGTAATTGGTATAGAAAATAGAAGGCTAACCTCCTGCATCTTTCCATTCCTTATTCCAGACCCACTCATGTCCCACCATACTTTCTCCAGAAAGCCAGGGCCTCATTTCAAGGGTCTGTTGGCAGTACCCCTCAATCTATGCCTTCCCCCTCCCCTGGACAAAAGCTCATTTAGCACGTAGCAAAGGATCTGAAAGTTCCAGGCTGGTTTCATCACTGTTCCCTCCACTCTGGGTCACATGGATGTCTAGCACAAGAACAGACATGGTGAGAAACTAGAAAGCCAGGGTTCTCTTCCTGTATGCCAGCTTCCCACTTGGGAGGGTGATTGATTGATTGATTGATTTATCTATTTGTTTGTTTGTTTGTTTTATGTGCATTGGTGTTTTGCCATCGGTGTTGGGTCCCCTGGAACTGGAGTTACAGATAGTTGTGAGCTGCCATGTGGGTGCTGAGAATTGAACCCGGGTCATCCGGAAGAGCAGTCAGTGCTCTTAGCCACTGAGCCATCTCTTCAGTCCCAGGAGGGTGATTTATTATTGTGAAACAAACAGAGCTATTTCTGAAGTGGAATGTTTGGGGGTCTGCCTGTAACCACCTCTCTGGCCAAGGCTTCCAGCTGAACCCACATTTCTTTCCATCATCACAATCTTAGCTTCTGGTCCAGCTTTGCCCTCTGAGAAGCAGTGACTGTTCACCTGGCTGGGCACACAGCTGAGGTGGGTGCCCTCAGCCGTCTTTAGGAGAGGAGTTAGCCTGTGATCTCTAAAAGTTTGACCAAGAAATTCTAGTCCTTTCTTGTAACATCTGTTTTTTTCCCCCCAAGAGTAGTAATTTAAAGCCTCGAGCCTAGTGTTAATTTGCTCTATACAAGAACATATAGCTGCCTTAGAATAATGGAAAATAATTTTTTTGCTTAATGAGAGTCATCTCAGAAAAGGAAAGATAAATGAACTGTGTTGTACGCTGGTTATGGTTCAGTGCTGTGTCTAACGTGTTGTGAGACAAGTCTACTTTTCTTTTAAAATAGATTGAAGAGTTTTTATGATACAGTAAAAATCATTTCTAGAATATTTCACTTATCAGCTAGCATATGGATAATCCTCAATATTCTGTAAAAGTAGTAAGACTTTAATTACATTAAGCAACTGCAAAATGTATCTCACACCCTGGAAGCAGTAAGGACGTACTCAAGGTATGAAGGAATAGGAATTAGGAAGATAATCAGAGACCTGTTATCCTATCCCAGCAGTCCTCAGAATCTTCCCACTGTGCAACCATGACAAACCTGAAGTTGTCAACTAGTTGTAGGTCCTGCCAAAGTGACAGCATCTTTACAACATGGCTCTGATCCCAAAACTTCATGATCCTGTCACAGAGAGGAGCCAGATCCTATGTGGAAGGGGAACTCCACAGCACAAGGGTAAGCCTCTCTCAATCATGGAAAGAACTGAGCTCCCTTCAAGACAAGAAAAGGCTGACTATGAGTCCCTGATTTGTGGCCGTGTTCTTTAATAGGCAGAGTACACAGTAACAGGCATGCGATCAGCAGGGCAGTCCCTTTTCACAGATGGGTCCAAGAGAAGAAAGAACAGGAGTGTGGGGGTGTGGGGTGATTCTTCCTAGCTACTACAGCCTGTCCTGCATCAGTCTGGGAAGGATCCCTCCAACACCATCAAGCTTCCACATAGTCTAAACAAGGTCAATATCCAGGAAGTCTGCGTTCACAGTCATCCCTGGAACAATGTATACAATCCAATATGAAAGAGTGAAAAGCCAAAATATAGAAAAACCCAAGTTCTAACAACCCTGTCCCTGGGTCAGAATTGTCAAGGCAACTGTTAGCCATGCCTGGAATTTGTGGGAGAGCTGGGGTAGCCATCTCTTGATGAGATGCTAACTAGCAATAGCAGGAAAGCAACAGAATTCGCTGTGGGAGCCTGTGGGTATATTAAAATGCAATTGGCATGTCTGAACTGACTGCAGAGTCTGACACTAGCAGGTAGGGCATGGACAGCAGCCTAGTATAAGCATCATGTGTGGAATCCATCATTGCCTCTGGGGACCCTCAAGTGACCTTTATAGATCACAGGTCACAGATTTCTAGATTTTAGGATTCTGTTTCATTTCTTTTAGTGGATGGACTCTGTCTATAGTCAAATGAACTATATACCCCAGATAGCTTGATCATTCATGCCTATTCACCTTATCACCATTATTAATTAAACACACCGTTTCATACTGAGGTTTATCTAAATCACTGAAATCCATAGATTTTTTTCCAAGTTGTTTCTTGTTTTGTGTTGTTTGTTCTTACACTTGGAAAGCTTGGCTTCATCATCTCTTTAAAATGGGAATCAAAATCTAGCATCCTCCACCTTCAATTTCTGTTGACAGTGCCACCCAGTATAGATAGACACTGACATGCACAGGGCACTGCATATCTTATAGTAACTGTGTCACAGGAAAACTGTGTTTGGCTAGATTAAAGAAAAAAGAGTATGTGGCTGCTTTGCATAACACTGAAATAGTAACTATACCACAGCAAATTATGACAACCACCAAAATAGGCATTCTCTGGACAGATTGAAGAGGAAAATTCATTGTTACTGTTATTGTTCTCAGTGACATTATGGGTAGAAAAATCTGGACCACTGATTAGGTCCAATGCAGACAAGCAACTTGTAGAATATCTTCCATCTTCAAGGAATGGAAAGCTAAGCCAATAGCTCATACAGTCCCCGTGTTTAAAGTCCGTGGCTCAACTTAGCCTCTCTCTACCAGGGTACTCCCAGGTCTGGCAGCCTGTCTCTCTCTAAGCTCACCATTTTGTCTTCTAGCCAAAATATTTGTCTTTTTGTTTGCTCATTTGTATATTATTTTGTGGTACAAGGGGTGAGGTTAGCTCAGGTCTCTGCGCATGCTAGGCAAGCGCTCTACTACTGAGCACATTCCCAAGCTCACTACAGCCATTCTTACACTGAGGCTGCCCATTCCAGTAAGAGCAGAAGTTATCACATGCAAGACTTCTTCCATTTGGCCTCTAGTTTATCTGAGTGACTGATGGGAGGGTAACCAATGGCAACTACTGAAGATAACTTCCTAAAGACTTAAAAAAGGCCTTCAGAAGTTTCACTTAAAAATATTTCTTGTTACTATTTTTAAATATAGCAATCTTAAAAATGGTAAAAAAAAAAAAAGATAACACAGAAAAGTTAAATACAAAAAGAAGAGAGCTTTCTAAGAGGCCCATCCTTCTTAGCACCAGGAAATATAAATACCACAAAGAAATACTATTGCATGGCCTTCACGTAGTGTGACACAGGCCTGCAACACTGGGATTTGGCCTATCGTGTTCAGCCAGTGTGGATCAACATCACCTCTTTGGAGAGCAGTTTGTCACCTGAGGCTTACAATGCCACTCCTGGTCACACCACCTACCCACCCCTACCTAATACTTCTTCTCCTCACTATGAATGTGAGTCCCTGCTGGTGTTGTGAATTGAGGATCCTGAGTTAGTTGACCTGAGATGGGACCCATGAATCCCCATCTGTAACAAAGATCTGCTGAGATGACCATATTGTCTAAGCCTAACCCTGAGGAACATGTCTCTGACCAAGTTCTTAGACATGTGCACCAGGAGATGAGCCAAGAAGTCACAGTCACACTGGAGAAAGAGCAAACTAGCAACAAAACTAAATGTAAAGGCCTTCCTTGGGGGCTGAAAGCCACAAACCAATTGTATTCTTGAAGATATAAAAATGACAGACAAGTAATGATAGTCTTTCATTAAAACCTGGAGGGAAGCCAGGAATCATGGTGCATGTTTTAACTCAGCACTTGGGAAGCAGAGGCCAAAGGATATCTGTGAATTAAAAAATAGCTTGATCTACATAGTGAGTTCCAGGCCAGCTAGCGCTAACCCCCAGTGTAACTACTCCTCTAGGGGGCAGTAATTAAGAAGCCCTGAGATTCTGCAGTCATTGGTCTGGATGAGCAAAGGCACCTAGAATTTTAGATCTTGGTAGAACACTCTACCATACATCCAAGGTTGAGAACCACAGCTCTTGAACCTTGATACTCAACATGAGTACCAAGGGCCAGCAGCAGCATCTTCACCTAGGAGCTTCTCATAAACCAACTCTTAGCCTATCCATCTTCAGCAAAATTGCATCATTCACCCTGACCTCAGTGGTTTTTTCCTTTCTGGAAAAGGATTCCCAACAGACACTAAAGTAGAGCATATGAAAAAAGCAAGGTATGATGGACTGAAGGAATTTGTTTTTGCATTCTTTACCCTGGAAAAAGCACAGTAGTGAGAGAAACAGAGCTAGAAGGCTAAACATTGCATCTCATACCTGAGTCACCCCTGTGTAAATCTCGTGGGCTGGATAAACTGGGGGTATCCTGCCTGTACTTGTATTCCTACTAAGTTCTCTGCCAGTGTGGCATGACTCTGCTTTTATCTGGGGACTCCTTTTCCTCTTCACCATCCCTTATTCTCATAGTCAAAGCCAGTGGACACTCAAGCTGTCCCCTGAATGACCCAGCAGCAGGCTGAAGCCTGGGCAATGTGCCTAAAACACTGTAGGCCACAGCTAACGGTGGCAGATGCCAGCGATCCACTGGAATCACATTTCTCCACAGAGAGGAGTGCCTATGAGAATCAGTGCAGTGCAGATGGAAGGGTCAAGAGCAGCAGCAGGTTCAGCTAAAAAGACTTTGATTTAGTTGATGGCTGTTTGAAAGGAAAAGGGAAATCCTGGTCAGCCCCAGAGAACATGAAATGGTAAGCATTCTGCTTGTTCATCAAATCACTTGCTACCCCTGCTTTGTATTGTTAATCTGCCCAAGACTATGGTAAACCCTGGGAGGAGCCAGGCTTTACCTCACCAGTAGCCTCTGGTGCTGGGAGAAGAGCAGAAATGTAGCCTCTAGCAAAGCATTTGGGTCAGTACTTGGTAGTAAGCCTTACCTCCACATGTTTGAGACTTTCAGTGACCTTTGAGACCTTGCTAGAGACAGGGTATTCATTGGTAGAGGCTAGAGCATATACAGCAAGTACATTTGACAAGTACAGCTGCCCCACCTCCCTCGTTAATAGCAGACACTGATAGGAACTTCCTATTGCTAAAGAATGCAGATGGGCACTCTCAGTCACCACTGGACACCAATGGGAGCTTCCTTCTGAGTTCCTGACTTTCCAGGTCTTATTAACATGCACTCACAAGATTTGCGGTTGGCCCTGGAACGCTTTCTCTCCCGTGGCACCACTCGCTGACTGGGCACTTGGGTGGCCGATTTGACAATGCGGTCCATGATCTCATCAGCGGCATCATCGGTGACACTGGGTGACTCATCAGTTCCCATATTCCACGAACCAGTGGATCCTGAAGGATGAGACAAGCAGAGAATGCCGTGTGCTCAGACAGAAGAGAAACAAAAGAAGCAGAATGCTACTGTTTTTCTAGTAACTGACAGCCATCAGAGGTGGATTCCAGCAAAGACCAGCCACAGCTTCAGAGTTAGTGATGCATGGGATGCTGGCCTTTCCCTGCCTGTGTCTGTTATCTTGCCAGTGCTGTGGAAACCTGAATTGGGACATTTATTTTGTATTTCCCTGCAATGTAGCTGTGTTCCTGTCTCTTGTTGTTATCTAACTCTCTCCCTCTCTCCTGTGTCAGCCATTACTACCTGCAGGTCCTATGATTACCTGAGGGCAAATGACCTAAGCCAGACCCTGCATAGCACATTACTGACACCCAGCAAGACACATCCCATAATGCACAGAGAGCCACCGAGGGATTACTGAATCAGCTCTCCATCAATAGCTGTATGTACGTCGTCAGTGTCACTCACGGAACTCCCCTCGTGGTAAACAGAAACCAAGCAGGTTTGTGACACACTTTATGTTGGGATTACCTCTAAAACACCGAAGGAGGATTGCCCTCTTCAATCAGCAGCAGGGAGCTTGCCACAGTTTGTTTCTGAAATACCTGTCTGCTCCTTGACAAGAAAGTATGTTTTGTAAAAACTACACGTTAAAACAGTCCAAATATCCCTATAGGTAGCTATGGCCAATAGACAAGAAGAAAGCATGGGTTTCCAAACAACATCAGTTAGGAACCAATGGCAATTTAACATCTAGGACCATGGCCTTTGTGGCAGATTAACGTCCTTGTGAAAACTCCGGATGATGAAGAGCTTCTTCAAAAGGAAAGATACAGAGGTATCCCAAACTGTTCATCTCTATACCTTAAGCTTCATTTTGTAATTGATATACAGTTTCACAAGTCTACAGGTTAGAGTCCTCAAATTCATAGCCACTGATAGCCAGCCTGACTAAGTCTAAGCTAAAAAGCAAAGAAATGCCAGCTTGCCCAATTCTGAGGGAGGGCAAATGCTTTTTGAAATGTTTTTAAAATGAACATTAATATGTTGATAAATATGTATTTACTTCTTCTTTTATACTGTTATATTTAAAATTTTGAGGCTTGTAAGCACCTAGCTATTAATGATCTAGAATTTGATGGAACTATCTGGGAACAGTGGATCACTGTTTAGTAGTCTATGATAATTTGGGGCGCATATGGAGGGCAGGATCTATCCATGTTCAAGTGTATATGCTGGAAATCTTACTGTAACTATGAAAGAGGCTGAGGACAATGTCTTTAAGTGGCAAGGGCTGCTGTAATTGCTGACACAGCTTTTAAAGTCTACTTAGCTTTCTCAATGGCACACCTATAGCATCTGCATGTGCACAAAGACTAATCGTGCCTGATGCTTATAGAATAGAGGACATGTTTGCTCCTACCAGAAGGCCACCTTTTCTTCCAACACTATAAACCCTTATTAAAAACAGGGGCATCCCTGCAAATCACCTTTTAGAGTTGTTGCTGAGTTTCCCTGTGTTCTCAGAAGGATCTGGATGCTGTAATGGGTAGCCAGAGGCCCCATGATTGGCCCAGCTTTCAGACTGGGACCTCACAGTCTCTGGCAATGGCTGTCTTCAGAGTAGAGCCATCAACAGCAAAACTGTCTTTCATGTAGCATTCTCCTAATTCTCTTTTACCTACTGGTTTATACTTCTGTGTCTTATCTTGAAATCTAAACTACCCTTCACAAACCACACACAGCCCCATCAATTCCATTTGGTCCTGATATACTTTCAGAGCACTGGGCAGAAATGCAGGAATTTAGGGACCCTCCCCTCTGAGAATTACCAACATCTCGCATCCACATGTCCCCAGTGATCTGTTTTTAATGTAGCAGTCAGGAGAAGCCTAAAGGTCACCTCTAGCCATTGGTCCAGTACTTTAGGTCTATTCTGTGATGACTTTGTCCCCTGGTGACTTCGTTCTGGAATCGATTTCTGCTTTCCACCTTCTCTTTTCTTGATCACTCTCCTTGCTACCTGGTCTCAGCACTTGTTCCCATTCTTCCTGTGTCTATACACGTCCTTCTTAGAACCTCTACACCCCCATGCAGACATTGGGGAAATACTGACTTGGCCTCTCATGCATCCAAGGGGCCAGGAAATTCACTGCACTGTTCCAAGACATTTAGACACTAGAGGGATAGAGTAGTGTGAGCCATAATGGCACAGCATCACTTCATCTTCACTTCGTCTCTCAAGCGATGCAACTGTTTGAAAGCAAACACCTATTTGTGTTTCCCTTTCAGATATCTAACCTTAGTCTATGGGGGATGTGATGGGGGAATGTCTTTCTGTACTCGTGAATATGTGTTGCTCTGATTGGTTGATAAATAAAGCCATTTGGCCTATGGTAAGGCAGCTTAGAGGCAGGCAGGAAATTCAAAGAGAGAGACTGGAAGAAGGCAGAGAGAGACGCCAGTGAGCTGCCCAAGGAGCAACAGGTAATGGGACGCAGGTAAAGCCACAGAACATGTGGCAATACCTAGATTAATAGTTATGGGCTAATTTAAGGTATAAGAGCTAGCTAGCAAAAGGCTTGAGCCATGGCCATGCAGTTATAATTAATATAAGCCTCTGTGTGTTTACTTGGGGGACATGAGTAGGAGAGATTTGTCTGGGACACAGGAAAACCTCCGGCTACAGGGATGAATCATGTCAATGGAGGTATTGTTTTAATGTAGAGGGGCTTGTTTTCGCTCTGAAAGATAATCTCCATTGGGATAAATGCCTAGAGGAGAAGCTTCTTCCTGCGTTTGAAGATGTCAATCTGCCTTTTTTGTTTTACTTAAATCTTCCCTAGTTTTTGTTGAAAAATGAACGATCATTTCTACAGCTGGGCCATAGGAAAGTAGTGTATCTCTTCTCTCTTAGAAACATGTTATCTTTATGTGTGGTTTTCTATACTTATTCCGCTTGTTTCTTTTCCTTTACGGGTGTGGGTGTTTTTGTCTGTAAGCATGTCTATGCATCCTGTATGTTCCTGGTGCCTGAAGAAGCCAAAGGAGGGCATGGATCCCCTGGGGCTGGAGTTACAGATGTCTGTGAGCTGCCATGTGGGTGCTGGGAATCGAACCCAGGTCCTCTGGAAGAGCAGCCAGTGCTCTTAACAGCTGAGCCACCTTTCTGGCCCCTCTGCTTGTGTGTTAGAGATGTGGGTGAATCATTCTTTCACTAAGCACTTGCATCTCTCACTCCTTGTTCTGTTTTTCTCAGTGCCCTCCCCTTCGCATATTTTAAAATCAATTGTCTTTGAATTCGAGAATTTTATCCTTCAGACAAAAATTAGCCATTAAACCTGTGTACTACGGCCCCTACTGCAGGCATTTTATTCCGTGGCTTCATGTGTCCATTTGACCCTTATACATTCTAGTTATGTGTAAAATCATCCACTTTTATTTAACCTACTTGTGTATGTTTTCATTTTGTTTTTTAAAACAGCACTTGCGATGGTCATTTCAAGTCCTTGCGTACACATTTCAGTATGATGGTGACTCAGGATTATGCCACTAACGTCTGCTTTCTCTGCTGATCATCAGTCATGTATTCATGTTCTTTCTTAGCTTATAACGTTTGCGTATAAAAGGATGCAGAGGGCCAGTGAGATGGCTCAGCAGGTAAGGAAGGGCGCATGCTGCTAAGTTGATGATCTGAGTTCCTTTCCCCAAATCCACATAGTAGAAAGAGAGAGGAACTCTGACAAGTTGTCCTCTGACTTCCACATGTATGCAGTGACACATTCCATAAGCACACAAAATGAAATTTAAAAACATAAGAAGAATGCAGAGACTGGCAGTAGGTTGATTTTCCTACAGAATCTTCTCCCTTTCCTTTGTTAACAGACAGGAATGTCTTGATCTACTTGGACCAGATAACAGTTTTAATTAAGAAGTCAGCCCCGGGGGCTTTGGAGATAACTCTGTCAGTCAAGTGTCTATTGCACAAGCATGGGACCTGAGTTTGGATCCCCAGGACCATGTGAAAGCAGGTCCGAGCAGCTTGTATCTGTAACTGTAGCCCTGGTGTGGGGCAGAAATGAGCAGATTCCTGAAGCTTGCTGGCCAGCCAATCTAACCAGTCCCGGAGAGTTAGTCTCAGCTCCCGCAGGATTCTTGTACATCTAGTGCCATTTCTTTTCACAGTTCTGTAATGCCTTTTAAATGGCTTTTTAAACTCACATTATTTTTTTTTATTTTATTTTTTTTTTTGTCTTAACACTGGGACTGGTGACTTGTGACTCTCTGGTACATGACACTTAGAAGTCTCTCTTTAGATGAGTAATATATAGAGAAACTCAACAACCTCCCTTCCTGTGGTGGTTTAAATAAGATTGGCCCCCAGAAGCTCATAGATTTGCATCTTTGTCTCCAGTTGGTGAACTGTTTAGGATTGGAAGATGTGGCCTTATTGGAGGAGGTGTGGCCATACCTTGTTGGAGGATTGTGTCCCTGGCTTTTTTTTTTTTTTTGAGGTTTCAAAGGCCCACCATAGGCCCAGCCTCTCTCCCTCTCTTGTCCCTCCTCTGCCTGCTACCTTTGGATCAGGGTGTAAAGCTCTCAGCTGCTGCTCCAGCAGCATGCCTGTCTGCTTCTCAGCATGATAATCCCAGGCTAACCCTCTGAAAACCGGAAGCAAGCCCCCAATTAAACACTTCCTCTTCTTAGAGTCGCTTTAGTCTCTGTGTCTCTTCACAGCAATAGAACAGCAGTGAAGACACCACCTAAGGTCCTTCGTCAGGGAATGAAAAGGAACCCACACAGTGCAAACGTGGCAGGGATTTTTGTCTTGGTCCCTTCTAGTCTGGAACAGATGTCTAGTTGCTTTTAAACGTTGTACAATGTAGACCACTGAAATGGCTCCAAGGGTAAAAGAGCTCCCCAGAGAAGCATGGCGAGCTGAGTTCAGTCCTAGAGCCCATAGATATGTGGGAAGATAAATCCCACTTCACATGCACACAGTAATGTGCCCTCTCATCATACACTAATAAACACACACACACACACACACACACACACACACTATTTACTATTAGTAAATATATTTGAAAAGCCTCAATGCTGGAGTCCCCCTCCTAAGATGGCCTCCACTGGACCATCTTTACATCCGGCCAGTACAGCCTTCTGTAGGAGGATGCATAGGTAAGTCAGCACTGAGAGTACTGGGGACTTGGTGGCTCTTCACATACACTCTCTGGACACAGTAGCCTCCACACTGTAATGGAGACCATCTTTATGGGGTGGCCTACCTGAGAACACAAGCCCCACCCACCAGAACTTACCTCGGCTTGCCCGGCTGCGAGTGCGGACACCGAGCACAGGGGTGACATCCTCCACAGCAGGAGATGACGTTTTCAACACAGCCTTCATGTTCTCATGTTCAGCTGCATCCTCAGCATAGCTCAGACCCTGTGGCTGGCTCGGTGTTGCTGGAGAACTGCCAGAGAACTTGCCAGACTGCAAAACCAAAGGGATGTTAGGTTGTGAGGGACACTGGCCAAAGGGGCCTTTGTTTTGAGGGAAACATTCTCTCCTCTGGTTCCTCTTTGTTTGTGTGTCCTCAGTATATTCTGGAGTTCTGTCAGTCACAGACAATGCCAGCACATGGCAAATATCTCTCTACAGGAAGGTCTAACACCAGAAAGAGAAGCAACTGACCCCAGAAGGAACTTCACCCATCTATCCTGGAAAGAGCTAAATATCAAACAAAACACTGATAAGACCTGACATTTGACTTGCCCATCAAATGTCTTGAGCTTCATTTCTAAGCAAATGCTGAGGATTCTTGTAGATCTAACCTCATCTCACTTTTAGGAAAAAAGAAACTGAAACTCTCTAAGAATAAGTGGCTTTGCCAATGGTTGAGTGTCAGGTCACAGAACAGAACATGCAGGATAAATTCAAGCTGAAACTGAATTCAGCAATACTACTTTCAGTTTGGTCAAAAATGTAGATGCTTGCTGTCACAAGCATTAAAAACACAGGCTGATTTTCTAAAAAAAATGCAGGGCATATATGTTTTCAAGAGGCATTCTAGAACTCTGTATCGAGTTCTATATGCACACAATGCTTCCATGTGAGTGAAGAGCAAGATGATGAACATGGACCAAAATTGGCTCCAAGTTTTTGCTTCTCAGCCACTGTGACAGACATGGGACAAATCTGTGACTTACGCTGTCTATGCTTCTCCTTCCTCAGTCCCTAGGATCAACCATCACTGCTCCCATTTCTTCCTGACTCTAGGATGTTCTATATATTCACTCTGGTTTGTGTTTGTTTTTGATGCTATGGATCAAACCCAGAGCCTTGTACGTGCACAGCAAGTGCTAGACCACTGAGCTCCATGCCCAGCCTAATTCTACTATGTTTTGATCTTCATGTTGTTTTGTTCGATAAAAGTTCTTATTATGTCACTTAGTCTGGTCTGAAACCCACAATTCTCCTGCCTCAGCCTCTCAAGTGCTGGTGTTACCGACATGCACCACTGTGCTCAGCACATACACAGCTGAGCTAGAACCCAATTCTCATGCTTGGGTTGTAAAAATCACAGAAAAGTCTTTGTCTGGTTTTCCAGCCTCAGGGAAAAGACCCACTGAACCTGCTCTTAGTGACAGGGTACTGATTAGTTAATTAGAAAATGCAGTTAACTGCTCACTCTCCAGCACAAATAGCATGACAAGAACTGATCAGATGGTTAGTGATGACAAGACAACCAATCAGAAAATGTCCATGCACAGTTTCAAGTGCTAAATGGTGCTGACACTTCATGCTGACTATGTTAGGTTGCTCTACAGCACACAGGGGAAGGGCAAATAGGGTATTTCTTCCCATTCGTCAATTGTCGTACCTCAATGTCATCCTCGTCATCAGTCTACCCGAAAGGACAGGACGGGACAAGATGGAAAAGACAGAAGGATTCTTAGAAGGCACAGAAATCAGCAAAGATGAGATCATCTCAACGACAGATCACATTCAAAGGAGAGAAAGCAGTCACTATCAGCAGGGCACACTGTCTTCAGTCAGAAGGTGCCAGGCTCTCTCCCCTATTCTTACTGGGTGCTTGTTCTTTGTGCTGCAAGATCCCACTGAGAGGAGGCAGGAAGTACTTGGAGGAAGGGCCTCAGGGCAACCTCCTGAGGACACCCATGAGGTCAGTAATTAGCTTCCCTGATCACTACAAACCTTATCTTCTACCTCATCTATGCAGCTGGCTATATCTGCTGGACCCACCACCACCTACTGGCTTTCCAGGCTTCAGTAAGTGGACCAGCCTTTATTTACCTGGCTGTGCCTTTTATCACAATTTCTGGACTCTTCCCTGCCTAGCCTGCAGGGCCTAGACTACAGTGCACTCTTCTACACACAGGCCATACAGGCCACATGAAAATTCCCAAGCACAACATACCCTACTACACACGTAGTTTCAGACACACGAAATTATGCTCTTTGTAGAATTTTACCAGTCCTCAAGGTAGCCACCAGAAGTGGCACTGCACTCACAATTCCTTTATCAGTAGATGTGCTTTGAAGATCCCTTTTCTAAATACAAAGTGAGTATGAAAAATTATGCCAATATCTTCATTTAAATTCCTATACTGTCTTTCCACAGAGGCTAGAGGCCAGGCCAACAAACCAGGCATGACGTTTTGAGAACTGACTGTACACTTGGAATGTAAGATAACCAGGTGCTCCACTCAAATGGCAAGAGAGATCAGTTCTCTCTACCATCCTTGTTGTTGAGTGGATTATCAGTTTACCCAGGACGACTGGCTTTTTTTTTCACCAGGCATATGCAGGTATGTAAGATGCTATGTTTTGAATCTCCAGCCTTCTCAAGCCCTCAAAGTGCCATCAGTCCCTTTCTATAGAAAAGGAAGTCAGGGGTGAAAGGTGAAAGGTCTCACCCTAGGGTCCCTCTTCCTTCTGCAACGGAGTCCTGTGACTTGACCATTTGGCTTATGATGGTTGTTGGGAGCACAGCATAAAGATCCTCGCACCCACAGAACTCCAGAGAAACCAGGGATATTAAGCACACAGGACTTTCTTTCCAATGGGAAGGATAAAAACAAAAACCAAACCAACCAAACAAACAAACAAAAAAAAAGAACCAAAAAAAAAAAAAAAAAAACCCTGTTCTTCCATCTAAAAAGCTGAAAAATGGAAATGATTAGTAGCCCAGTGATCTGTGTTATCTGTTGGACCAGGCCATAATTAAGCCCCTAAAACCAGGTCTAGAGTTGGCTAGTAATCTAAATGACCCTTACAGCCAGGGGCTCCCCAAGCTCCCGCAAACAGGGCCAGAGATACATAACAGTCTAAATGACCCTTACATTATCTGTACCACCAGAGGCTCTCCCAAGGGTGGCTAGTATCCCAAACGACCTGTACCCTATCTGCATGCCCAAGACCAGGCCAGAACCTTCCTATGGCCATTAAACCAGCACAGGTAGCCTGTCTCTAGAACCCATCTTCTTGGAGGAAATGACATGCACCCTGAGTCATGTTTCAGTGTAATTACACTTCCCTGTGAACTGGAGATTGTATTACACCAGGAAACTTTTTTCTGAATTATATCGTGCTTAAATGTGTTGGGAATTAAACTGCCTGATGTCAGACTCCCTGAAATCTTGATCCAGGGTGACAAAGCCAGTGTACACTGAGCTTTCATTTTCATCTCTTAGCTGTTGGCTTCCTGGACAACTGCAGGGTGCCCTTCTGATGGTCACCACTGATCTAGAGCCAGGTTAGGACAGGAAGATGACAAATGAGGTCCACACTGAGCCATTCATGGAAGGACCCTATGGGTTGTGGGGCAAGGGCCCATTACATGCTCAGAAGGCAGGAAGGCAGAGGAAGCTCAGCCTTACAGACCAGGGAAGGCAGTCTCCAGGGCTCCTCCAGAACTCCCATTTTAAGCTGTCACCTCACCATCCTATTTATTTTGTAAAAGCTGACTCTCTCAAAATTCTCTAAAATGTTCAGGGCTCCACAACTCTGCATCCACTATGTGGCTTTGCTTTCAGCTGTGTGTAGGTCATTTTTTAATCAGATTGTGTCATCCCTGGGGATGACCTTGCCTCTCACTGTACTCACATCAGCCCAGGCACCCTAATACGTCCATACAGCAAGCCCTTTCTGTCTCAGAGTTGGGCAAATCTGAGACTGTTTGGCCTGAGTAACAATATTCTAATATTCCAGAAGGTGGCAGGCTTTCCACACAAATACTACCTTGACCTCTACTAAGATGGCCTAGGTAGAAAGTTAACTTTGAAGAAAATGTACTGTCCAGATTTTAATAGAAATTTAAATACTTTTGAATCACACTCTAGATACTTCTACCTCTCTGAGAGCCAAATGTTCTTGAAGAAGGGACAAATTTAAAACTTAGTAGGATCTGTTAAAAAAAATTCTCAGGAATTTGGCAAGAAATTTTAATGTGTTTTCCTAACTATAAGCATATTGGACTTGTGTTGTTTGCCTTACAATGTGTCTAATTTCCACAAAAATAAATGGTCCCTTTTTAAGACTTTTAAAAATAACACATTGGAATGAAATGTAGGTCATAGTTTGCCCAAGTGGGTCCAATTTGCTTTCTGAATACCCAAGAAGACTAAAGCTCCAAGAGAATCAGATTTTAGGAGAGAGAAGGGCCTGGCTAAGGGCACTAACAGTCAGGGCTGTGAAGAGCTGCAGGACGGGTTCCTCCTGGGAGAAAGTGGTCTGCTGTTCCTTAGAATCACCAAAAATCCAAGAAGCAGTTTGGGTAGAGGTGAGTGACAGGGGGACTGGTCTTCTATGGCTCTTCTTAGAATTGCCTTTTAAGTACAAAGCATCTTGTAGTCAGTGCACAGGAAGTTGGAGGCCTCAGGAATGCTTACTCTTAGCAGTAACCACATTCCCTGTTCTGCCTGCACCATGAACACTCCCCTGGCCACAGATGGCAGCCTCCATAAGGCCTTAATTGACTTCTTTCTTCTGCAGAGACATCTGCCTGACTTGAGTCCAGCTGTGGCTTAAACCCTGGAGTGATGGCAGTCCTAATGACTTAACCCTTTCCTCCTTCCATTCCCCTTCTTGGGAAACCCAGGGAGGCCAAGTACTTGCACCAGTGGGAAAAGTTCATGGGCACTAATTCAAACAATGAAAAAAAATCACATCGAGGAGATCTTCAATAGGTTCCAAACATGGCCTAACAGTTCCAACTCCCTATTCCCTCCAAGCCTATTCAAATGCGAATAAGCGGTGAAGAAAGAAAGGGGGGGTTCCCTGAAAAGGAGAATTCCAAGGAAAATGGCTTCATTTTTTCTAAAACAAAACTTACAGCTTACTGGTGATATGCCCATCTGACTTGCGTGTTTAACAAAGGCGCGTCAGAAAGGGACCATGCACCGGGTACCTTTGTCACTCTGTAGCACTTCTTGCATCCTTTCGGCCCCACTCATGGAACATGTCCCATCTATACAACATCCGCAGCTAGCCTTTTCTACTTTAAAATCCTTCCACTGGCCGCGCGGTATGCTCCTCAGTCATAGGCAGGCTCCGGGTTGAGGTGAGAAATAAAGAGCCAGCAACAGGAAAAGAGAAAAGTGTCGAGGACAATTCCAGGTGCTGTGGAGAAACTCCTGCTAGACTTAATGTCCTCTGGGATATCTTCCAACCCTAACATTCCGTGACTCTAATCATGTGACTACAAGAGTGTGTCTTAGAGCCGTAACATCAGTTTGTCAATTCACATTCTCAAACTGACTGATACATGACATGGTTACAAGCATGAAAATCCTGAATTAGCGTCGGATAAATACATCTGCCTTCCTATGCTCGGTGGCATCACCTGATGCGTGCCCCTCCCCCATTTCACCAAATGTCAGTTGTCATCAGTATCAAATAACACCAACATGGCTACAAGACACGCTCCCCCTCCAGCGCCCAATCTTAATTTTCACTGCCCTGGCAGACATGGTAGAAGAGCAGTTTGAGAGCACTCTGTCCACAATCAGGAAGAAGGAAATGACACATCCCTCCAAAATTGGGGAGCTACTTATGGTTTATCTTACTTTCAAAAGCCACGACACGAAGCAACTGCGTTCATGAAACTTACGTCGGTGATCATCTTCCCGCGTGTCTTGTTTCTCTCTCTGTGGCTGGCCCGCTTCTGTTTCTGCTGCAGAACCCTTTCCCTGGTCGTGCGGTACTCGAGTGCAAATTCGCTGATGATCCTGCAGAACTTGTTGATGTTCACCTCTCGGATTGCATACGGGGGGTGCCCCATAAAGAGCAAAAAGGAGTGAAATCTGCAGGCAAAACCGAAAACCAGTGATGGCAACGACTTCGCTTTGAAGGAACCAAAATTACTTGTGTAAAATTTTTCTATAAGAAATGACTGGGTCCAGCTTCCTGTTCGTTCCTGGACTGCTGATGTTGAACAAAAACCAAAGCCCAGGTCATTTCCCACTCTCATTTGAATGGCAAGTCTAGGTGGTAAGATTTCAGATTCCTTTCTTGTTTACATTTGTAAATGGATCTGTCAAGCTTTCCAGAAAATGACCACGTTGTAGCTTAAGGAAAACAGGTACAATTTCTAGTTATGTAAGAACTGAATGGGAACAGAGAAGTGTTTTGAAATCCCTTAAGTAGTTCTTGGAGTAACGGTGAACATGTGCAGATAATGTATTTTTTAAAAAGGTTCTAAATAAATGCTTTCAAAGCTTTCCTAAGAATGTTGAAATATTTTTCTGGTGATATTATATATGCAATCTTAACTAGGATATGCCAAATAAGTTGAATAAACATTTTTTTCAGCTACTATGTTTATAAATTAAAAATTATTAAGCTGAACACGGTAACTCCCGCTTGCGGAGGCAGCGGGATTGTACGAGTGAGGCAAGCCTGGTCTACACAGTGAAACGCTATCACAAACAAAGTTATCAGGGTCTATTTGTTTTGTAAAGCACGCAGTCTTTAGGTTCCTGGAAGTAAGAAAGTAGAAAGTGAAAAACGGAGGGGAATCTTTTGGTGAAACCAAGAGCGCTACTTAAATAACACCCTTGTCTGTAGACAAAGCCTCTTGGCTCCCATCGTTCTAACCTGTACAGTTCGAATATGGATGGGATCTGGTTTTTAAGGAAGGATACTTCGCTTCTCTTTTGTAAAACATAACAGATTAAAACATGTAGATTGCTTTTTAAAGTCAAGAGAGCTGAAAAATGCTAAACAACAACAACAAAAACAAACAAACAAACAAACCAAGAAAGCCCTCAGAAGAAAACAAAATGTAAAATCCATGACTTTGGATTAGATGTATTTTTAGATAATGATACCAAAATCATAAGCAACCAGTAGAAAACATGAACTGAACTTCACCATAATGAAAGCCGTTTGTGTTCCAAAGGACACCAACAGTGAAAGCACAACTTTCAGAATGGGAGAAAAAGTATCAGCAAATCACACATGGGATAAGGCACTCCAGCCCAGCATAGACCAAGACACAGCAGATCTCACAACTCAAGCCTGAGAAACAGACAGACAGACGAAGGATTTGAACAGACATTTCTCATTTTATAAAAAGATGTACACATAGCCAAGAAATTAAAAAAAAATATGTTCAGATCATTAGTCCACAGGGAAATGAAGATCAAACCCACAAATGACACACTACTTTACCTCCACTGAGATGGCTATCTCAAAAAGACCATCAAGCATTGACAAGGACTTGGAGAAATTGCAATTCTCTTTCAGCAGTGTTGGGAACAAGAAATGGGTCAACTGCTATGGAAAGCCCATGACAGAGCTCCTCAGAAAGTTAAACAGACATTTCCCATATGGCCTAGCACTTTTCTTCTTGGGCATACACTCAGACAAAAAAATGTGTGTACCTACAACAACGTCTACATGAATGTTCATGGCAGTATCATTCTTAACAGCCAGAAAGTAAGAAACCAGTGTTCACCTACAGATGAATGCATACATATGCACACAACCACTACATGGCCAGCCCCATTCCCTGCCTATTGTCGTGACTCCAGCTACCATGGGCTCCTGGTTAGCATTATTCAAGATGAAATAAGGCCCTCTGTAGTATGTAGAAAACCCTAAAGGGACGCAGAGGTCAAAGAGCTGAGAGTCTACAGGGCTTAAGTCAGAGGAAAGAAGAAAGAAATCCTGCTCTACAGGGAAGAGCCATAGGACTGACAAGGCATCCAGTACCAGCCATTTGCTATGCTCAGAACATTTTGCCCACATACAGGTATATGGAGGAGGAAGAGGAGGAGGAGGAGGAGGAGGAGGAGGAGGAGGAGGAGGAGGAGGAGGAGGATGGAAATGTTCTCCATCCCACAGATCTCTGACAAAGTGTTACTTCCAGTGAGCCTTCCTAGACCATCCTATGTAAACAGCACCTTCTTGTTACTACTGAC
>CABHPH010161797.1:0-31731 GCA_902168325.1 Peromyscus nudipes | reverse complement strand
TACTGCCACATGACATTATTTCTCAGATGTAAAATAGATGTTATGAGAATAAGGTGGTGTATTATCCTGCATATACTGCCTTATACAAGATCTATGCATATGCGTAATCAATGCAGGGACCCATTATCCACAGACAGAAACTGTACTTTGTCTTGTTTGCTACATGACCTTTCTGATTCCACTTTTTTTTTTTTTTCTGAAACAGAGTTTCTCTGTGTAGTTTTGGTGCCTGTCCTGGATCTCGCTCTGAAGACCAGGCTGACCTCAAACTCACAGAGATTTGCCTGGCTTTGCCTCCCGAGTGCTGGGATTAAAGGTGTGCGCCACCACCACCCAGCTCTGACTCCTCTTTTTTTATAGAAGTACAGCTCAGAATACCTCATTCTCTACCATCAGCATACTGCATTGGACCCAAAGACATCAGAACCTAACATATAAACTGAAAATATGATTCAAGTCTATATGTTACAAACTGGCACATAGACTTCACACCTGAGAAAATATTCAGATATGCATTTGGAAGAAAGACTCTATGCATTTGTACAGAAAGACAAAGAATATGACTCAGAGGAAGCAAACTGTTTAAGAGATTAACTGACTGTAGCCTTTAGATTACAGACGGGTCTCATGGCTGTAGAGGGACTAGCTCTCTCGGAAGTAGTGGAAGGCCCAAGCCAAGACTCTTCAGTTTTTTTTTCCATTAGCAGCCTTTTAATCAGGTGTGCTGTTTACTGAGGTGATGAGCTCCATCAGGAGGAATAGACTTCAGTGTATGGGATGCCAGTTTGGGTGTTTACCTGTCTCCCTATGTCTCATATGACAACCCCTGGCTGTAGTTCACAAGGGTCCCTCCCTACCTCACCACTGCTTTCTCTCATGTGCCTCTCACAGTAACTGATGAGTCCGTAAGAATGAGTGAGTTCACACATGGTCCACAGAGCGAGTCAGGCTGTTAGGGCAGCAGGATGAAATGAAAGGCAGATGTGCGGGTACCAGCAACCAAAACAAGATTTTCTGTGAAGGTCAGAGGTTTTGAAAGCCAAGTGTTGCCTGGAGCAACAGTTGCGAAATCATATACAACTTTCTGATCTGAAGCTTTATATGTAGGCATCAATTACAAGGTATAATTTAAGGTTCTTCTTTTTTCTCTACTTCCCAATATGTGGGTGAAAGACTACCCTAGTAGACCTGGGCTATACTTCTGGGCAGTGTTTAAGGATGTGAAGCAAAGCAGTAAGGCTCAGTTCTAGTCCACCCAGTTTAGCAATGGATTCCTGCTCTAATCAGTTCTAGAACCCAGGCTCCTACAAGACTTCATTTGAACCCAGAGTTCTAAAGTTTGGGTATTTACCCTGGACACTACCTTCTACACAACCATGGACCTTTCAGTACCAACCACAGCTATGATGAATTTCTAATCCATCCTGGTTATCCCCAGTGGGATGGCCAACAGTGAAGATCTATGAACTTGGATCAGACAGGAGCAACCAACTTCCATATCATCAGCTTGGAAGGATTGATTAGAGCAAAGACGTTGTAAGGAATAGCTTTGTCAACAGTTTTTAATCTATCTTGGATAAAATGGTTAATAAAAGCAGGCACAGCGGGCGGTGGTGGTGCACGCCTTTAATCCCAGCATTTGGGAGGCAGAGGCAGGTGGATCTCTGTGAGTTCGAGGCCAGCTTGGTCTACAGAGCGAGATCCAGGAAAGGCACAAAGCTACACAGAGAAACCCTGTCTCGAAAAACCAAAAAAATAAATAAATAAAAATAAAAATAAAAACAGGCACAACAGCTTTATGAGACCTTCATAAATTTGCTCTAGTTTTACAACATTCCAAATGGAAATTGTTTATTTTCATATTTTTTTAAAGTTGGTATTCACTTGCATAATAAAAAGAATAAATGGTCAAACCAGCCTGCATCCTCTGCTTCCCCTTTTATAACCCTATCAAAAGCATAGTGTAATTTGAGCAAGAAATTTTACAAAATATCTTATAAAATTCTCTTACACAAAAGCAATATAATGTAACTGAAATGTAGATGTCGTTGGATGAAGTGTAGTTAGGGGGTTGACAGTTAAGCAGCTTAATTCCAGAAGTCCTGATTAATGGATAGCCATCAATCTGGAAATAATATGGGTTTTGTTTTTTTTTTTTAAATTGCCATCCTGCCCAGTCCTTTATATCCTCCTCCCCCACCTGTCCTCACAAATTGCCATCAAAGCCAAGAAAGAGGGACTGGGGGATCACTCAGTTCAGTACTTGCTGTGCGGCCTTCAGTGAGTGCTGGGCATGGTAGTGTGGGGTTGTACTGCCAGCACCAGGGCACTAGACACAGGAGGACCTCTGAGACTTCCTGGCCAGTTCATCAAGTTCATTCAGTGAGCCCTGGGTTCAGTGAGAGGCTCTGGGAAGACGTCTGATGTTGACCTCTGGCTTCCCCATGAACACATATGCACACACGGACACACACTAACACTATGCGTATGTACCACACAAAGCCTAAGAAAGTATGTTCGTCAAAGCAGGAAATGATACAAGAAGGGATGGGCTGTGGGGAGATGGAAGCATCAGGTTTAGAAAGTCCTATATGGACTTAAGAATGATAGGAGGAAGAGTTGTATAAAGAAGAAGAAGAGAGGGATGGAGATGCTCCTACATCCACATGCCATGATGAAGATCAAAAGAAGGTGGTAGCTCATGAAAGAGTGACTCATCCTTGCATGGAAGGTTGGAAGATCAGGACTCTAGGCCTGATTTAAAAGGAAGTCGCCCAGACAGGCACAGAGCCATACTCGACCCGTTAGACCTGTGCCAGCCTCCTTGGAGCTAAAGCATGACTCCAGAGTCCTCCTGGATCCTGTGACTCTGAGGAAGGCTGGTGCAGAGAGGAGAGGCCCTGGAGTAGGGTCCAGCCCTCACTCAGGTACACGTGCTGGAGAATAGCTGGAGAGCACACCACCGGAGGGTCTTCAGGGGCTGAGTGTAGACCAGATACAAGAGACAACTTTTCTAAGATGGAGAGCAGCCTCACAGGGGAGTAGGCTCTTTGTAGGTGACATGACTCCAGCAGCTATGGAGAAGTAGCCAAAGATCTTACAAAATCAACTCCTGGAACATGGGGGATTCTTTTCATTATCCCCAGCATTCCTTCTAATTAAGATTCAATGGCACGGTTTTGCATGCATAGATATCAAGGCTTCAGTACCTTAGGAATACCTACTATGTACCTAGAATGCACAGTACCATTTTTATAAATTTAACCTTCTGATCCTTGTGTACAAAATATTTTCAGTTTTCTGTAAGCTCTTCAATACACATACCTGTTAATTATCCTCCGATGGACAATCTTTAAAATTATAATTCGCTCTGCACAGTCTTTTAGGAACTCTGACATCCGCTGCTTTAAAACTGGTTTCATTTCATGTTTTGCAATTGCCTTGAGGTGATCCCAGGAAGCTTTGCATCTTCTCTCCATCTGACATAAATTATCCTGAAGTTGATCAAAGTCAACCTGAAAATCAGGGGGAGAGAGAACACAGCAGATCCATGAAACGACTGGGCAGCAGCCTGAGCTGGGAGCCCAGAGTGCCTGTGGGAGGAAACAAGAACCAAAACCAAACCTACACATTGAAATACAAACATATTTATGGCCTAAAAATGATTCTCATGTGTATTTTTCATTATCTCCACATCAATTTATTCAGTGATAAAACTGTTCTCCAAGTGAACCCAATACAGGAGTCACCTTTTCTTGCCTTGTTTGGGAAGAAATGTTCTGAGACTCTTTGGGAACTGTAAATTCAAACATGAAATGAAGGAACCTAGTACAAGATGAGCTGAGGAGAAGCCTCATAAACCTTTTCAGGGTCCTCTTGTTCTTCGGGGCTAATATTTTACTAAAGAACGTCCCCCCCAGTCACAGATGGCTCTGCTCTGCTCAGCCAGCAATGGACAGCTGACTTCTCTTCACCACAATTCACCATTTATGTCAAAAAAATGACTGGATTCATCCATCATTGATATAGTCACCCAGCGCTAATGCACAATGCTCCCTGTATCAGGCACTAAATACAGAGATACCCATATGGCATGATAAGTACATGGAGACAAGTGCCCAAGGCAACTAAATTCTGTCATCAAGTAATCTCATCCTATAGACACAGCTCTGAGGGGTCTACAGTACCCTCAAGGCTGTGTGTGTGTGTGTGTGTGTGCGCACGCGCGCGCGCGTGTACATGTGTGTAGGTGGAGAGGCACAAGACCCTGAGAGTTAATGCAAGCTACGCATGCACAGACACTTGAGACAGAGCACAAACAAGTATTCTGGGAAGTGCAAAGAGTTTGGAAGGACAGGTAGCCCCATCTGAGGCTTTCTAAGGTAACGCAGAGGGTTAGTTAGGCCAGACAACACACTCTGGAGCAACAGATTTGGTAGACTGAGACGAGGAGTGGAAAGCCACTGGAAGGGACAGGAGAAAACTAGACAAGCAGGTGGAGCTGGGCTGTATGTAGGAACCGAGGGCGACAAGAAGCAAGCAGCAGTGGGAGGGGGTGAAAGTGAGACAGAAGTCTGAAGGAGCAGATCAAGGAGGTGAGCTGCCACTGGTCAAGCCAGGGACGGCAGCAGGTCTGAGAGGGGAAGACCCAGACAGGATTGGCAGGAATGACCCTGTGCTTTCAGCCCCACCCTCAGAGGGCAAGGGAAGGGATCATGCTGTGGAATATTATTTTAACTGGGCAAAGGTGTGTTGCACTTGTTTGTGCTGCCTGTGTTTAATTAGGTAAAGATGTGTTGCATTTGTTTCACCCTGCTTGCCTAAGGCACCCGATTAGGCTAATAAAAAGCTGAGCAGCCAATAGCTAGGCAGAGAAAGGAGAGGCGGGGCTGGGAGGGAGAGAGAATAAATAGGAAAAATCTAGGAAAAAGGAAGAAAGAGAGGAGGAGGAGAGAACAAGGGAGACGCCTGGGAGGAAGCCAGGCAGCTGCCAGTCGGGCAGCCATGAGAAGCAGTGAAAGTAAGATATACAGAAGGAAAAAAAAGTAAAAAGACCCAAGGCAAAAGGTAGATAAAGAGAAACAGGTTAATTTAAGTCAAAAGAGCTGGTCAGAAACAAGCTAAGCTAAAGCCAAGCATTCAAAACTAATAAGTCTCCATGTCATCATTTGGGAGCTGGTTGGTACCCAAAAGAAAAAGCCTGGTACAGGATCAGGTCAACAAAGGCAGATCTGAAGGAAGATCTGCTACACCCATGGGAAAAAGACTAGGAGCCCAGAGGAGTCCCAAGGACAAGAAAGCAGGACAGGACCCAAGAAGGGTTTAGTGCTTCCAAGCTCCACAGGCTGTGTGAAGTTTGGGAAAGGGCAGCAGATAGCCACATGGTCTCCTGTTGGAAGCCATAGATCTTGAACAGCCATCATCTAGTGTAACTGTTGTGGGCGTTTGGGCCTGTGTGGTCAGTATGTAGGCAAGGATACATTATGAAGCTATTGTTTAAATGACAACAAAATGTCTAGTAGGCATTTGGGAAAGGGCTGGTATTGATGAGCCAGCTCTATCTGGGGAAGACCCTGGGTAGAACCAGATAGAACCCATTTGTTCTGGGTGGCTCTGGAAACAAGGCCAAAAGGAAGGGGCTCTAGACACACTGATTTTTGTCTTGAATTTCTAACAAAGCCTTCTTCTGAGGAAGGACTTATGGAGGTGGTACATTAGTGAGTACAGGTCCATCTGAGGGGCTTTCTGCATTGCTTCTGTGTAAAGACCACAGCCTAGTGCCCTCCACAGAACAGTGTGGCATGTATCCCCATTAGGGGACTCAATGGCTGTGCCTAATTCTGCCTCAAGGCAGGTACACTATGAAGCCAACTGAAGTACACCTACTAGGTGTGCCCAATACCTGTCAGATTATAATTCCTGTGGCAGGTAAAGGAGGCTGCCAGCTACCAAGTCACATGCTAGTCCCATGGGTGATGACAGAGAAGAGAGCTCCTTCAAGGAGATCCCTGTAACCCTGACTCTACCTCTTGACCACTCTGCTCTCCAAACAAACCTCATACTCAACTCCAGTGTATCCTAATACTTTCCACTCACACTTCCAAGCCCACTATATTTCCAGAAGTTTCCTCTACCGTGGCCTGGCTTTTGTGCCCTGTTCATAGACTCCTGCCCACCCCACAAGCTACCAGTGCTTCCATAGCCTTCATTTATCCCAATTCTGTTGTATTTGGGGTTCCCCTGGGTATTGTTCTGCCTCAGTGGTCCCCCTACCTTGCAGGTAGCTAAGTGACCACAAACTACAATGGTCTCTTCCCTAACCAGCCATGTGCTCACAAAGATATTAACTCTGTACTTTAAGAGCCTGCAGCTGAGGGTCCAAAGCCATAGACTGTTTATAGCCCTATAAAAATGTTCCCTGTGTGTAAGATCATTGGAAAGGCCAATCTCTGAGCACTGGGGCCAGGCATACTCGGGTTTCTGGCTCCAGATCGCATCCTGGGTACTATGGCATCTCAGGAGGAGCCAGATGGCATCCTTTTGATATGCTTGCCTTTGATATGCCTACCTAAAGCAGGCTGAAAGATTTGCAACATTGGATAGATAGGATAGTCTGGAAAGTAACACTCTCGCCAGTGGACACAGGAGTGAGGCTTGCATGGCAAGCTTGCGCCACATACCTCAGTAGGAAAGAATCCGACCAAGAACCAGAGATAGGAAAAAGATCTTAAAAGTTCATTAGAAATGGCATGAAATGAATCATCATTGTGAACTCCAGAGCAGGCAGTGCAGGCTGCACCGAATGGCTTACTAACAAAGGCTGTATGCCTCTGAGATGACGCATGAGACCCAACATCGAGGCCCACAAGCCAGCCCCTCCAAGTCCATGGACGTACCTTGGCTGACCTGGTGATGGCCCCAATCTCTGAGTACAGATCCGAGCTGTCTGGAAAGTTTTCCACTACCATGGTGCACACGTGATGGAGAAGTGACTGCTTGTGCACTGTATCTTTGACTTCTGGAACCTTCTCGAGGTAGCTTAACTCAAATGCTTTGGCCTGTTGGGTGACATTGAATAAAGACATGAGAAAAACAAGTATAACGTGGACTCTTTTGACAGCGCAGATGGTTAGAATCAATGTCCTACGGTAGCCCAATGTTTAGTTCCTCTGAGGCCAGTGAGCCACATACTCCTCCTTCCTCTGCTGCTCAGACTAGAGCAGCCACACCCACCACATCCCTGAGCCACCTCCCAGGGCCTTGACAGGTCTTTGATACTGGCATACCAACAGCTTCTTTCTCTTGTGACCATTACTGATTGTCTACTTTCTGACCAGAGTCAGGCTAACAGCAGCCAACAGTAAGATTGCTTTTAACAAAGAATATCAGGCCTGGAAAAAAAAAAAGGCTTACAGGGGTTAAGAGGGCATACAGCTTTTGCAGAGGACCAGTTGGATCACAGCACTGACACTGAATAGCTCACAGCTTGGCTGATAACTCTAGCTCCAAGGCATCCAAAGCCTCTAGTTTCCATATGCATATGCACTCATGTACATGCACATACACAATTAAAAAAAATGAATCTCTAAAAGAATATCAGAATGTGTATAAGCCTAAATATCTGAGTCATAGGCAGAGAAAAAAAGAATCTGTCTGGATGAAAATCCCCTGATGTTAATTTTTTAGAGTAGCCATACTCTGTAAGGACCATGTACTTGTTTTCAAGCTTATAGAATAGTTCAGATCCAAATGAATGGGCCCTGATATTTCGAGGACAGAAAGCTTTGAATTTTCAGCAAAAAGACATAAAAGCTCCTTGTTCTATTGTGCTTCAGGGAATCGAAGGTACAGATCCATTGGTAATGACAGCAGAGACTGTGATAAAGGAGGCCAGAGAGTAAGGGACTGGAAAGTCTTACATTAGTTCCATTTAGAAAGTTCCCAATGGCGAGTAGAGTAGACAGGATGAAGCCCAGAGTCTTGTTGTTCTCCAGCTGGTCTATTCCTTCCTTCAGGTCCAAAAGTGGTTCGGCCACTTCCTTTCAGATAAAAAGAAAGCAGGAGATGAGAAAGAATACACATTCTGGTTTCCTTTCTTCCTTTCCAGGTTTGTGTAGTCTACAGCAACAACCAGCAGAGTCCTCCATAGCACAGGATAAGCATGTGTGACAGGCATTTGGTCCATGATATGGACAGTACTGAAAGGCAGCAGAGCAGAGCCTACCCTCAGACACCACAATGAAGATCCTTGGTCCTATGCAACATCCCAGCTCAAGCAGGACCCTCAAGACTTTATCCCCACTCCCACGCCAGTCACAGCTGACTTCTAAGGCCATCTTCCTTTCCATGCTCCCTCGGCACCAGCATCACAGGCTCCTCTTAGTCTTTCTTCTTTGTTGGGAGATGGCTGTACACACTGTGTCCTCACAGTCTCTGGGCCACCACAGTTTCCTCCTGTCCCCTCTAGGCACTCCATGCTGGCCACCTCCAAGTTACTCATATAGGTATGCCCAAATATTTCGACACTGTGACATGGCATTGTCATCTACGAAGTTTGCAGTCAAGAACGGCATCATTTAGTTAACAGAAAAACAGCTCCCTGTGTTAAATACACTCAAGAATTTGTGTTGAGGTATATTCATAGCTCTCCCAGGGTGCACAAAGCCTGTGGGCTTTGGATTGGGCACATCTGAAAGCCACTGTTCTCGTTACTCTCGCCCCCTCAGACATTTGACCTGCTCTGCAGCCTCACTGGCCTCAACCTGTGAAGTCCTTCGCTTGCCTGGACCCCCCCATCAGGAGGTTCAACTTTACAATCTCTCCAGCAGCCTTGCCTCGCCTGTCCCCAACCACAGCGAGTCACACATCACTTCTTCCAGTGTCATCCTGCTTGGCTGAAACCACCTAAGTGTGCCGAATGGTTTCACAATTGAGTCACACCAGTCACCTGGCAGTCCTCGGGGTATCTTCGTTCCTGCTTGATTCCGTGAGTTCAGATGTAGAACGGGTTAAAATTCCTTATTCAGAATATGTGGGACCCAGAAGTATTTCATATTTTGAAATATTTGAATATACCTAATAAGACATCTCATAGATGGGATCCAAGTATACTCACTCCTGTCATAACACACCCCTAACAACACAGTCAGAAGGTAATTCCATATAATATTTTAAAATCCTTTAATGTACTTCTGCTTCATCGATGAGCTGTCATGTGAGGTCAGGTGTGAATTTTTCACTGTAGCATCGTTTTGGGCTTAAAAATGTTTTGGATTTTTGTGCATTCAGGTTTCAAATTTTTGTATTAGAAATGCTCACCCTGTAATTTTCCCTCAGACCTCCCAAACTCACTGTTGTATAGCTGTTCTCAGGGACAGTATCATGTTAACTCCTCTGGGTTTCAGTTTTCATCTTCTCTGGTTCTAAGCCCTTTATAGTTCATCATTCAATTTTCCACTGGCCCCTATTCAACTCACAAAAGCATTCCACTGGCCTGTTATGTAATGTCTCCCTTCCAATCAAAATCCTTAAGAGGGACTCAGGAAGTTACCAAAACTTAGAAGTCTCAGGAAATTCCTTAAACACAAGATTCACAAGGCCCCTCCCCAACTTACATAAGTACTAACAACTCCTAGGGAAAAGGCTACTCTTCCAGCTTTCTGCACATTGGTGTTGGGCAGGGCACTCCAAGGATGCCCATACAGGGATGGGCTTCATGGTGTCATAGCTCCCTTTGAGTTATCTATGTTCTTATAAGTAACCCCTGACCCACCCTCATGTAAGGAACCCTGATAAACACTGTTTCACTGAGTTACACTTGGGTGGAAATCTTTCTTTGGTCTGTTGTTGTTGCTATCTGGGGTAGACAGACATTCATTCACAGGTCTCTAGGGAAGTCACACAACATACCCAGTGCAGGAAGGATGCCTATGTCTTCCACTTGCTATTTAAGAGGGGTCTCGGTAGCTTTCCCATCTAAGCCCACCCCTACTTGTGTGTGTGCATCTCTCTGTGTGTGTCAGAAAGTACACATGTATGTGAGGCAGAGGACAACTCTGTCAGGTGTCTGTCCCCGTAAGCTTCCAGGGATGCTCCCGTGTCCACCTCCCATCTGACCATAGGAGCACAGAGGTTACAGGCACACACTACTGTGTCTGGCTTTTTAGATCTAGTATAATTCAGTTCTCTGCCTGCTGCCTCAAGCTGCTGCTACCACGGATGGAGCTGTCCCATTCACCATCATGACTTTCCCTTCATGAAGGCCTTTGCCCTCTGAAATCATGAGCCCAAATGAAACTCTCCTCCCATAAGTCCTTTCTGCCAGGCATGGTCACAACAATGAGAAAAGTAGCTACTAATGTTCTCTCAAAGGCACGTGTGGAGCTGCCAACTGCCATGGCCAGTGCCAGTTTAGGTTATGACCATTGGGTAGAAGGATGATAGGTTTTTCCCCCATGTTCTGCTTTTCTATATTTTCTACAGTGAAAATACAGTCTGATAACTTTTGATGACTAAACATCCTGTATTTGCTGCTTACAGTCTGAAGCTGTGTCAGGGAGGCACTCACCACCCAACACAGATGCAATTCACACCACCCAGTATGAGCTATGACACACTCACCATCAGCTCACCCTCCAAATTCTGGGTCAAGAATGAGGCTTCGCCAGCTCTATTCACCAACTGTAAGGACGTCAACACTGGGATGTGGGAAGCTCCTATGACCGGCCTACCTTTTCTGTGGTTTCATAATCCATTTTGAATGCCCAGAGGTGGAGTCGAGCAGAAAGCTCGCTGATGGAGGAGAGTGTGAGAAGGAACTGTTCAGCACTGCCCAGGGGCACGTCAGGGTTGGCCAGCTGAGCTTCCTGAATTTTCTGCTTCTCCTCTTCAGTTGGAATCATGGTCAGAATTTTCTAGAAAGATAGAGTAATGTAATAATACTCTGTTAGTAGTGGACTCTGCTCCTGCAATGTTTTCAAATTTCTGTTATAATTTTCCAAGTAGATAGTTAAAAACATTCTATTTTTAATAATAGGAAGGTGTTATATTATGATAACCTTCTAGAGCATAAAGGGCATTCCAGGCAAGGACAGGGGGTGATAAATGAGAAAAAGAAGGTAGAATATCCAAGAACAGCTTCTTGCTCCCTAGGAGATACAGCAACATGTGTCAAGAATGTGTGTTTTGTTGCACATCCCATGAACTTATTTAAAAGACTACAAAAATTAAACATTCACAAAGAAGTCAGATTGACTTTTCTGTATTAATTATAAATTTTAACCAAAATGCATAGAGAAACAATACTTTAATATAGAACACAAGTTTAACTGAGGAAAAACTGATATACATGTGTATATACACATATATATATATGTACACCTGCTCAATGATGAAAACAGTATTATTTCTCTATTTCTATTTGCTTCTGGTAAAAGCCAATTGTGGAATTCCGAGAGGACTAAGGATGTTAGAATCCAATTGATTCTTACAGGTTCAAATGATTAATTCATTACATTAAAAGAGAAAAAAGTCTTATCTATCCTCATTATTTTTATTTTAACACTGTATGGAAACCTTTTCCTCCCCTCCACTCATACACACAAGAAATATACAGAGAGAGAGAGAGAGAGAGAGAGAGAGAGAGAGAGAGAGAAGGAAAAGGTAGAATTGTCCATATTGTCCATATTCACAGAGGCTATGATAGTCTATGTAGAGAATTATGAACATGTACAAAAATGTTTCTAAAACACGGAAGTGAGTTTGCCAATGTTTCATGACACATAGCCAATACACAAAACCTACTTTATTGTTACATAGTAATGAGTACATTTTAAAGTGCTACTTATGATGAAATATACAAGTGACAAACCTAACAAATAATTTATAGGCTCTATATGTTGGAGATTTTAAAATGTTAATGAAAACAGCCATAGAGAATCTAAGTCATTGCAGTGGAATACCATGTTTATGGCTGAGATTTATAACCAGGATACTGTCTCTGTTGATCTATAGATTTAATTCCATTCCAATCAAAAGACCAATGTGATTTTGTATAGAAACAGACAAGCTGGTTCTAGAAGCTATGTAGTAAGAAAGATGAAATGGAGCAACCATGGCGCATTGTAAAAGGTGACCTTGGTAGTATCACTCTGCCCAACTTGAAGAACTGTAGAATCTTAGTACTGAGGACAAATGTATGTACCAACAGGGCAGAGCAGTACAGAAATGGGGCACACAAATATGGTTCATTGATCTGGCAAAAGTGAAAAACTATCCAACAGAGAGAGGATAGAATTTCCAACAAGAGTGTTGAAACAACTAGATTCCATCTTAAAAAAAAAATGAACCTCAACTTAATTCTCCTTTATACACAAAGAAACTCAAAATGGATCGTGGGTTTAAAAGGAAAATGTAATACCATAAAATTTTTGGAAAGAAACAGGAGAAAATCTTTGTGGCCCATATTAGACAAAAAAATTCCCTAATAAGAAGCTGATAAAGTAAACTATATTCTAGTTAATTTTTGTTTCACTGTAAAAAGAATGAAAACATAAGCTGTAATTTATCAACATAGAGGTTGCCCTATGACCTTGCCTTTGCATTCCTGGATATGTACTCTAGAAAAATGAAAACTGATAGTCACAGGAAACTACTAAAATATTTGCAATTGCTTTATTCATAATGGCCCAAGTCTGTGTCAAGATAAATATTTGTGGTGGATAAATAGGTAAACCAATTGTAGTACATCCCCAGAATGGAACAGTCCCCTGTGGCAACATCAAGATGCTCTAGTGCCTCCGAGACTTCGATGAGTCTGTCATATTGAGTGAAAAAAAACAATCTCTATAGGCTCTACACTGTGACATTCCATATGACAGTCTCAAAAACTGAAAAGCACAGTGATGTAAATATGTCTTTGCCTGCCAGGGTCTGGGACCTCAGCGCAGCATGGGAGAAGGGACTGTTCCAATCCAGACTGCTGGGATTCACATACATAAACTTTATACTATAGTGACTCCAAAGTTTAAAGAAATCACAACTAGAAAATTAACAGCAGCCATTAAATATGCACATGTTAACACAATGGCACATCTAGGTGTACCTGGGCAGAAGCAGCCCTGAACCTGATGAGTGGTAATGGACAGGGAGAGCTGGCCTCAGCTCATGAGAAGTTCCATATTCTAAACTGCAGTCAGAGTGAGGCTGCAGAAGGGGACACATGGCAAACACGCAGATCCATCTCCTTCCAAGTTGTTCACTGTGGCTCCAGGATGAGGCCATGGGGGCAGCATTTGAGTGTCACGAGAGATTTAGCCAAAATTCTCTAGGTAATACTGTCCACAAATCTAGTATTTAAAAAACACTTATCCAAACAATTCAAACAGACAACACTCTTTGAAAACATCTATGGTTGGAACTCAACTGGTTTTTAAAGTACTTAGCAAAAAAAAAATGTACTTTAATTTTCATAATGCTTAAATTGTTCTGGGCAGGACAGGAATTCCAAAACAAAGCTTGCCAACACCTTTTATAGCCTTCAGGAGACATGTTCCTGCAAGTGTTGTCCCTTTGTCCCTTTGAGGAAGGAACTGAACGTGTTTCCTTTGCCCTTCTCTTCTCTAATTTGAACCATTTCTTCACCATGGAGGATTCTGAGCTTACCATCCGCTAGTTTATTTTCTCATTTCTTACATCACTGTCAATAAAGATGGCTACAGGACAGTGGAACAGCAGGACCCAGCCACCTCTTGTGAGCTGGTGGTCCTTTCCTCCACAAGGATGATACAGATGAACACAAGGCAGGGTTTAAGTCAAGCTCTTGCCACATTCATAGTTTCTTTGATGATATTTTTGAATTACCACTTAGTTTTGTAGGGAAAGGAACATCCAACAAGACCAAAATGTAATAACCTGAGTTGTTTTTTTTGTTTTTTGTTTTTTGTTTGTTTGTTTGTTTTAACTTCCTTCTAGACCAGTGGTTCTCAACCTTCCTAATACTGCAATCCTTTAATACAGTTCTTTATGTTGTGGTGACCCACCTGCAACCATACAATTATTTTTTGTTGTTACCTCATAAATGTAATTTTGCTACTGTTATGAATCATAATGTAAATATTTTCGAATATAGAGGTTTGTTGATGGGGTTGGGACTCACAGGTTGAGGACCGCTGTTCCAGTCTGTGACCCTGTATTACTACAATAACTATACTTGCTTTTGTAGCAGAAGGTACTATCCAAAGAAAAACAATGCAGGTATATCCTTTACTGTGGTCCTAAATATTAGGCTGAGTTTGGCCATTTCCTTTACCTGCAGATGAGACACAGCAGTAATGATTCCACTTGTTTTTGACAGAACCCTAGCCGTGGTGATGAAGAATATACTATAAGGATTTGGGTACAGTATCAGGGTCTTGGGAAAGTTTGGCTAGGGTTATTTGTTAACAGTTCGCATATTCAGAGAAAATGGGTTCTATACACGTACTTACTCTCATGCAGCAATTTAAAAACTCTGATGGCATCTCCTTTCATTCTTGTGAGCACTCTGAGGCCGCACACTGGGGCAAGAGATAGTTGTGCCAAGAATAGATGAAATGACTTGCTAAAGGATGGGTTGAAGTTCTCCCAGGCAGAGCTGGAGAACTGCTAGGGGCTGCCCTCATGTCCTAGCGGGAGCTCCATCTTCCATGGACACTCATCTACAAATGCAAACACTATGAATGGAGTTGCTGTGTCCCATCTTCAGAGCACGCTGGTTCCCTGAGGCAGCTACGTAGATCATGGGCAGACTCATCTATGTCCAGTATCTATGAAGCAGCTAAGGATGGGCCTCAGGCAATATAAACTCCTTAGAGTGATACTATGGCACAATGGTTAAAGGAAATTTCTGCTTCTAGGATGATGCTGGGTCTGACAGCCAATGTGAGATGAGTTCATATTATTAAAGACAACTGTATTGTACTGCCTTCTAAGTGAACTACACTCCAAAAATCAGAAAAGCAAAGGAGGAAAAAAAAAGTAACGAAGTAATGTCTTCCTACTTCCATTTGTGATCATTCCGTGTGTTTTACTGGAAAAAAGTATTATAGATGCTCTCTAGAGATGACCCTAAAATAACTTCCTACAGTTTAATACTCTTCTGAAAGCCACTTCCTTAATGGAGTTAATTACTCAGGTTTGTATGACAAATCCAGATTCATAGTGTGAGTTGCTAGGCAATGGCACAGGATGTCATTTAATACATCCTAATTGTGTTTTGGTACACAGAGCTTTCCAGCGGCCCTATGAAGCTGCAATGCCTTGACATAATGTGTGTATCCAGGAAGCAGACAGTCTGGCTGAAGGCCTGTGGGCATTAACTGCAAATCTTATTAGCAAAGGTCTGTAAGTTGACAACCGCTTTTTCTTCTCAGTCTCATTTTAACTCTTGAACAACTAGAGTCCAGAAGAAGCTTTGGGTCCTTCCTAGCACATGAGTGTAGATCTTCTATACCCCTCAGGTGGCTGGGATCAATGGTCATGAAGAGGGGATGACAGAGCATCCTGCATTTCACATTCTATAAGAGGTCTTATTCCGTGGGTTTCACAGCTATGCCTGGGAACAGCTGAGAGAATGCACAGTTCTAGGATATGGAGGTAGCTTCAATAAGGGGTTCTTGGATGGAATGCTTTCACTCCCTTGGGGAGGGTGACAGTGTGTGGAGACACTTCTGGCTGTGGCCAAAGTGGAAGACAGTAGGTACCACTAGCATCTAGTGTATTAGTTACATGTCCTGTTGCTGCCATAGTAACAACAATTTCAAAACAGGTGGCTTAAAACAATGTAAATTTATTCTCTCATAATGTCCAAAACTAATGTTGCGGGAAGCCCATAATTTCTCTTTGAAGGCTGGAGAGAAGAGCATTTCCTTGCCTCTTGACTTCTGACACTCACCACACTCCTTGGCATCCCTTGGCTTGTAAGCATGTCACTCTAAATTCTGCCTCTGTCCTCACATGGACTTCCATTGTGTGAATCTTCCTGCGTGTTCTCTGAATCAAGTGGCACTCCCACCTGTGTCTAAATAGCCCTCCTCTTTTCAGAATACCAGTAAGAAGACTGATGGCTCATCCTAATGGAGCTGCCTTTTCAGGTGAGGCCACCTCCTGGATGGGCATGAACTTGGCAGGGATACTGTATGTTCAACCAAGTACTTGTTTCAGTAGATAGTTTTTCTGGTGATTGTCTCTTCTTCCCAAAGTGCAAAGGTATGCCTGTCCTGCTGGGCTACAAACCTGGCATGTTCTTTATGCTCACTGCCCTCTCCTCTACCTGGGACTATAGATGAGTCTAACACTGTGGCTCAAGCCTTCCTCTCTGTGGACTTTCCTGCCAAAGGCTTGCATTCCCTCTAGAGTTAGGCTTCACCAGTTTTATCTATGTTGAAGTTTTCCCAAAAAGGCTGTGTATGAAGAAACCTCAGATGTGAAGGCTTCTTACCAATAGAAGGATGGGTCACCCAATATCACAAAGCAGTGTCCCCAGACTCCTTATCCCCACCCAGCTGTCCCCAGGTTATATCACCTGTTGGCACAAATCTGTAGGGTTTCCAGTAGCTCTCCCCCATCTTCCATCATTACCATAAGAGGTTCCACCTGCTACAATCTGGTACCATCCCACAGAGGCAGGAGAGCATAACCATGTGGAGCAACAGGAATTGTGGCATAGCCAGTGAAATTTGTCCCACGGGGCTATCTACCTTTCTCCACCTTTAACACATCAGCAAGCATGAGAGCCTCAGTTGGCGTGCTCTGTTCTCCTCCAGATGATCCAACAAAACATATCTCTGTTTTGTTTTTGGTTTTCACACATGGTCTCATGTAACCCAAGCTGGCCTCAAACTCCCTAGATAGCTGAGGATGACCTTTTACTTCTGATCCTTCTGCCTCCACTTACCAAGCACTGAGACTACAGGCCTGTGCCCTCACACCCACCGTACGCAGTGCTAGGGATCAAACTGGAATTAGTGCATGGTAAGTGAGCCACATCCCTAGCCCCAAATCACATCCTTTCATAAGATCAAAGCAATGTCCTTTATGTGGACTTCAGCACCTAATGGAAGATTACAACCCGTAAGTGTTCCTAGACATGTGTGACGTGACATGAAAGAAGACCTAAGCATCCTCATATGGAGAACAGGATGATCTTTTTCCGTTCTGAGGTAAGCAATGTTTGGTTAGAGTTGAGGCCCATAAGTGAGCCAAGATCTCTGAACTTCACAGGAAAAGTGACTCGTCTCCCCATCCCAGAATAGACATCTAAGAATCATTAACACCTTTCAGAGTCCAGTTGAGTAAAGAAGATTACAAACCACCCAAAATATTCAGTGCACTAATGTGATGCACATTTCACAACACTAACAATTCTTCCTAGAACTGTCTTACCTCAATCCCTTCTTTGTTTAAGGCATACTCATCAAAGTTCAAAATGGCGATCTTGATCGTCCTTGGAGGGGGCAGCACCGTCAGGCCAATGTTGATAGCGTTACTCCTCTTGGAATCCAGAACAATGATCTCCTGCCTTTTACCGTCTGCAGCTGTTTTCTTGGTGATAAAACAAGGAAAATTAAAAGATTAATGTATCATCCTGGGTCCTTCCTGGATTTCATTACTAAAAGCAGACTCACCCTTTATTTAAAAGGGAAAGCAAATGGCCCAGATTCAGCTTGGGGAAGAACTGGCTGCCACTCAGCACAGGAAAGAGAGTGGAGAAGAGGGAGACAGATCAAGGCTCAGGCACTTAGTTGCCTCCAAGCTTGGGTCAGTAATGGAACTTCACAAGCCAGACACATTACAAAATAAAATTGATTTGCTTTCAATAGGGAAAAATTTTGTGCAAGAACAAAACCTGTTTTTTTCCACCCTTTTAGAGTTCCTTTCTTGTGTGCTGAGAGGTGTTTGGATGTGTATTGTTGGCTCAATGTGTGCTGCATGCCCATAGCAGTGACTACAGAGGCTGAGGAGGCAGGCTAGTAAGGATATTCAGTGTGGCTGGTATGTCAGCCCTTGGGTCCCTGGATTTTCCCAGGGCCTCCCTCATTATCCAAATGCCCTGCACCCTTCAGAGCAGAGTGTCTCCATCTTTCCTGTACATGTAACCATCATATAGCTGCCTACTGAAGGGTGGAGTGGGGACTCCCATCTAAGAGAAAAGAAAGGGCATCTGCTGATAGAGAGGTCTGAGTGGTGGGCAGGAACAGACACCAAAGAGGACATCAGAGAATCAGAGGTGTCCTGGCATCTTCATAGAACCCTGTGATGTGGCTTTTCTTGATGACATGGGTGCCTCTCGGAGACCCTGGGCCTACCTCATCATGATGGCTAGCATATGTCTGGGACTCAGTTTGTATGCCTTTCAAATTCAATGTTTGTATCCCTTCCCCATCCACATATTGGCCCCCTGATTTCCAAAACGATGGAATCTAGTATCAGAGGTCGGAGCCTTGGGAGGTAATTAGGTTTAGGTAAAGTGGTAAGAGTGGAATCTTCACAATGGGATTGGTGTTCTTACAGGAACACAGGAAGAAAGCCCTTGGCAGAATTAACCTGGCTAGCATCTTGATCCTCAGCTCCACAGCCTCAAGAACTGTAAGAAATAAATTTCTGTTGTTTAATCCAGTGAATATATAGTATTTTTTTAAAAATTAGATTTATCTTATATATATGAATAGTATATCTACAGATATGTATGTGTACTGTGTGCAAGGCTGGTGCCTGTGGAGTTAAGAAGAGAGTGTCAGATTCCCAGAACTGGAGTTACAGATGGTCACGAGTCACCATGTAGGTGCTGGGAACTGAACTCGGGTTGTCTAGAACAACAAATGGAATCATCTCTCCAGCCTGGTATATGGTATTTTATCATAGCTGTCCTGACATATAAACACAGGTTATAACCCAAGCTGTCTCCACTTTTCCCTTCGGCTGTCAGGAAGTGATATGTAGGCGGCAATGGAGGGACAGGGGAGGAGACTGGCTCAGCAAGCCTCTACAACTGCTCAGGTTTCCTTTGGTGCAAAGGCGTCTGGGAAGATGGCTGATTTGAATCATGGGACACTCTTAGGGTGGCAAAGATGATGAAGATAGAATGGTTCTGTTGAAGAAAATGCACCTAGTGATGGTGGGTGCTCACTAAGCAAGGATTCCAACTGCAGGACCCTTGTCTGCAGAGTGTGGTCAGAGAGCTTCCCCCAGAGTGTGAGGTCTTTCAGGATATATATATTTCAGGATATAGATATAGTCTCAGAGACTCTTAAAGGTATAGTTGGAGAGCCAGGTACCTGTTACTTGTTGAAAAACCAGGTCTGCAAGAACTGACTCTCCAACTGTACCTTTAAGAGTCTCTGGGATCCTGCTGGGCCCAAGGGAGAAAGCAAGGAGATAAGCCATTCTATTGCGGCTGAGAGCTGTCATGAGGCTAGATGAGGCTATATCCTGAAAGACCTCATGGGCCAGCCTTGGGGAGGATCTCTGACCACACCCTGCAGACAAATGCTCTCTGAACTGCTCCCTTGAAGCTGCAGGAGTCCAGGAGCAGAGGAGCCACCCAGCCGGGTTAACAGGAGAGCTGTGGGCTAAAAGGAGCAGCAGATTATGTTTCTACAGATCCTCCCAGGCCCTCCCAACTCAATTGCTACAATTTTACTTTAGGTCTTAAATGTGTGTTTGGGAATAAGTACACATAGGTTTCTTCATGAAGGAAACAACTAAGAACAACCCAGTCCCCAGAAGGGGCAGTGGGAACATATTTCATCTTATCAGTTCTGTTCTATTAGAGAACCGTGACTAATACACCCTGTCTCCAAAAAAATAATTCTATCAAAATTCTAGTGAGATTTGTTTTGAGATTTAAAAAACATCCATTCTAGAGTTAATAAAAGACCATATTCATTTTAAAGTCAATAATATTCTTTAATTTTTTTACATTTATTTATTTATTTATCTGTATGAATGTTTTGCCTGAATGTATGCATTCTACCATGTGTATGCTTGGTATCCTTGGAAGTCAGAAGAGGGCACTGGATTCCCTGGCACTGGAGTTACAGATGGTTGTGAGCCACCATGTGGGTGTTGGGTTTTGAACCCAGGTCCTCTGAAAGGGCAACAAGTGCTCTTAACTGCTGAGCCATCTCTCCAGCCACCAATATTCTTTTGTTAAGCAGTAATAATCTCTTTCTGCATGGTTATGGAGCTTTATGTACTATTGAGCCAATCAGCCGGCGTGCTGAGACAGCGGGATGAAAGAACTGTGCAGCACCACATGGGCAAGGCTCTTACAGCCTAGCCCCGGTCCTTCTCACTAAGACTGACATCCCTGAACCAAAACCTAACCTGAAAGAGTGATAGCTAGCATGTAACCAAACAAGAAACAAAGTCGAACATGACAAGTGACTGTGGGGGACCCACTAATGTCTTCCTTCTGAGAAAAAGGGCAAGGAGAAAGACAGGGCCACACCTAAGCAGACCTTCTCTTCTTGACTGCGATATGGCATGTGTCTACTTCGGCTGACAGTTGTCTCGGGACATCAGTGGACAGTGAGATCCAAACCTGAGCACGGGCAGGAGAGGCTCAGACACCAATCTAGTTCAACAGTCTGTTCTGTTGGTTCTGATTTCGTTTCACGGATAAGATTTTGCTATGTAGTCTCCTAACTCACTCTGTAGCCCAAGCTGGTCTCCAAGCCGTGATCCTTTCCTCTCAGTCAGTCTCCTGACATCTGGGATAACAGACATTTGGGCACTAACGGTCCTCTTTTCCAACTGGCTGCTTGTCTTTACAGTTTTATCTACCGTCCCTCTTTGCTAGCTCATTTCCTGAGCAGCTTCTAGGTGCCTAGTGCTTGAGAACTTTTCATGTAGGAGTGCCAAAAGAGCATCTCCCACTGGAGGACCAGCAGGCCTCCAGTGCTGCTCTGGGCCACAGGGAGGATGGTTTCAGTCTTGGTTGGCCATTAAAGATGAAAGACAGCCAACCTCTGACCTCTTTTCTTCAGCAAGTTTCAAGAATGGCAAGGGCGGGAGGAATGCTGGAGTCACCAGGCTCCAGGCATAGAGTGCTTAGCTACAGGGTGGCTGGCCTTGAACACAGGGCTATCTCTAGGGCGCATCTGCTTCTGCATAGCAGGCATGTGGCCCCGTGAGGGCAATGGCTGCAGGACTGTGCTAGAACACGCTACTTGCCCAAGTATGTCCTCAGAAAAGTTCAAGGGAGAAGGGGATTGCTTATTTAAGGGAGGAGGGACCTTGAAAAGTCTCTGGGCTGTTTTAGTTCCATGAAGCCTATTAAGCAGAGAGTTCCTCCCTTGAGAGTCTCCACAGCTCCTCTTACCACCCCCCACCCCAAGAGGGTCTCTGGAGACAGGCCTCAGGCCTAGATGCCCTGGGGCTTTTGGTTCTTTTGTTTTGCATTTGACCAAGAACGCTGCAGGGAAAGGGTGAGGGGTCAGACAGCCAAGATGGATGAGAGAGAATCAGAGGTCCCCCTGTATGTCTAGGGGAACAGAGACCTGGTAGAGAGAAGGGACAGGAAGGAAGCGAGGAGGGCAGTTCAGCATCTTTCTCTCAAGTTGTCCAGAGGGGTGAGGGTCCAGTGTACAGGAAGACAGCTGAATATCTTTACAATGAGGTTCCAACAGACAGCATGCAAGCTCAAAAGTTATAGGACTTCTGGAATGCAAAGGAGGCAGCCATCTGAGCAGAGACTGATTCCTGCTGAGGCTCAGGGCATGGGCTATGGCTCACTGCAGCTCCAGGGAGGCTGGCTACCTGGGTTAGGGGTCCACCCTTTAGAATCAGAGGGCTGCATGTCTGACTGTTTCTCAGAGAGTAAAAAGTGACATAAGATGATGCAAATATTGTCTGGAGTAGCTAAGCCTTGCTTAGGCTTAGCTGAAAAGGGTGCTTAGTGCAGAGATAGACGGTTAATGCTTTCTAGGCTACAGATGTAGAAACTGGGTTTGAGAGCAGCTCAAACCATTATCCCTAAAAAAAAAAAAAAAAAAAAAATTTTTCGAGGCTGCAGATAAGGACTCAAAGTTGACTCTAAACAATTATGGAAGATATGAGGCCACATGTAAGTGTGATTGCACCCCGACTTCAGTCAATGTCCCAGGGAAAGGAAAAGGCCCTAACTTCCTCCCTGAGTCGTTCAGTATTGGAAAACAGAGAGAATGAAGATGTAGGTAGCAGTGAGAAAAGTCAGAAAGACGTATTTGAACAGTACACAGTTTTCATTAAGCTTAAAGTGTGCGAGAATGCTGACTCAGCAGATCACCTCTTAGATTTTTTTTTTTTTCCTTCCCTTGCTGGGGATAGAACCCAGGACCCTGCACACACGAGACAAGCACTGTACCACTGAGCTATGTCTTGGGCTTGCCCTCTTGAATTTTTAAAGAGTCATTTTATTAGGAACAGAGGATCCAAATGTTTACAAAGTAAGCATTGAACACACTGAGCTTGTCAGCCCAGACGGTACTATGATTGAAAATAGAAACCCGTCTAAGGCTATGACAGATTTGGCGCACTCCCTGAGTCTTGAAGAACGCCGCTGCATCTGAGAGCACTTCCATGAAAGGCAACTGGCCTCTGCACAAGCCGCTTGGCAGCAGTACCGGAGACCCTGGGTCAGGGTCTGGTTCGGCGCGGCCATTCTAGAAATGGTAAATCATGCCTCCTGACTCCCCTGCTCACCAGCCAAGAATGATACCACGAGATATTTTCAAAACTCTCCCTGGAGAAAGTGACAGTTACAAGGTTACAAGTTGCAATGATACAGATGTCACAAGGACCAGAGCGCTAGAATTTTCCTAGGCTTTCTGCAAGAGTCATAAAGAAATACATAGCAAATCTTTCCAGCAAAAACATAAAAACAAACAAATAAAAACCTAAGTCTACATTAAGGCAAAAAAAAAAAAAAAGACCTCTTTAGTTAAGAATAAAATTTTCAGTTGGCATAGCGGTGCATGCCTTTAACCCCAGTACTCAGGAGGCTGAGGCAGGGCAATTGTTTTGAGTTTGAGGCCAGTTAGGGATTATAAGACTTTGCCTTTAAAAAAATGGTGGCAGGGGATGAAAGAAAAGAATTCTTTACATTACAGAACAGGCTTGCCTTATTATTAAGGGGAAAGTATTATTTTCCTGTACTTTCGAGCCTCTGATAGCTAAGGCCAATGGTTAAACAACTGGACAGCCTGTGATTTCCTGTCACTGAAAGCAGAGGACTTACACTCAGTTACTAATTGTGGAGGCACCACAGGAATGCAAAGTTGTGTTGCTAATCTCTAGGCAGAATTTGGGATTTCTAATGTTGACATTAAGAACATAACTTCCTTGTATTCTGAATGTGAAGCGTGGAGACTTTCTTCTCTGGGGAAGAAGTCAGAGCTGGGCATTGCTGTGGAAGGTAGTGGTCAGGAGGTCATGTTCACTTGGCACTTAAAAGCAGGGACTTACAACTTTGGATCTACTCCATACTTTCTGAGATCTTTAAAAATCACCCAGAAAACCAAAAAAAAAAAAAAAAAAAAAGGAAGCAAAAGGCTGTGTAGTGGTGGCGCACGCCTTTAATTCCAGCACTCAGGAGGCAGAGGCAGGCAGATCTCTGAGTTTGAGGCCAAAAAAATCACCCAGGCTAGGCCTGCCAGGTGTGAAGATCTGTAATCCCCACATAAGCAGGAATGTCAACTGCAAAGTTGAAGCCAGCCTGGTCTATACAGTAAATATCAGGCCTGCCAGGGCTACAAGGGGTGGGGGTGGGGTGGGGAGAGGGCACGCTAACAAAACAAGCAAAATCACCCAGGCTAAGGCCAATTAAATCTCCATCTCTATATTTCTTTAAAAAGCCTCTGCCAGTGGTTTCTGATGTACTAGGAAACTTCAGGGTAAACAGAGTGTGGCAGTTTCAACGAGAATGGCAGGCATTTGAATACTTGGCCCACAGTGGTACTGTTTGGGTACGTTCAGGAGGCGAGGCCTTGCTGGAGGAGGCTCACAACTGGGGACTAGCCATTCCTAGTTGGCTCTCTGTTTTCTGTTTGCAGTTTGAGATGTGAGCCCTCAGCTTCCTGCTCCTGCATCTTTGCTCTACCATGATGCACTCTGATCCTCTGGAACTGTAAGCCCAAATAAACTCTCTCTTGTATAACTTGTTTTGATTATGGTGTCCAGTCACAGCGATGGAAGAGTACTTATTATACAGAGCTAAGCAAATCTCTCCAGATCCATCTGGAGACCCTTCCCCAAATAAACCCAATGAACCACCATGTCCTCAAAGGCAAACCCAGGGCCTCTCCTTGCCTCTCCCCTGCTTTCTGCACACTTGTGTTGGTCTTGTAGTTAACTGGGGTATGAAGAAAGTGTCCTTTGAGAGTATCTGGGGTCTTCCAGCCCCTGAGTGGACATAAGAATTGGGAAGGCCATTTCCCAGGGCTCCTCATGTCAAGTCCAGATGCTTTGGGGACTCTCTGCCCTGACATAGCTCTCTGGAATCATTTGAACATACATCACCACATCTCAAAGCAGCAGCATAAATACCACACAGTAAGGCTCAACCCAGGGTTTGTGTCACCACACAATACAACGGGCAGCAGACTGTGGAAAGCTACATCTACACATCTGCTGCCAAGGCAGAAAAGTAGGTTCTGTTCCACAAACTATTTTTGAAAAGAAACCAGGAAGGAAAGGCATCTTTTGTTCTTCTCATGTTCATTAAGTGGTTCCCCCCCAGCACCGGCTCTCACGCGTGAATCTGGGGTGGGGGTGACGGGATAATCACAGCCATGCCCTATTGCTTTGGTCTGGTGTTAGTTTTCCAACAGAAACTAAAACCAGCTCCCTTTGTTTCGTGCTGTCTTGTGAAGTCGATTTCATTTTTGTTGTAGACTATTGAGTTTAATGAAAAACTTCTCATGAGCCAGAGTTCGGAAGTGGCTGTTTACAGCTGTGTTAAATGAAAATCACAGTCGGTGATCAAAACCAGACTTGGAATTTGGTTATATCAGAATTAGTAACATATACAAAAAAGGATCCACCTCTCCAACACAATGCTTTAGCATTAATTTGCATTCTCATCTCTTGTAATATTTTGCAAATTAGCTCCTGCTCAGATTTCTTTTTTTTCTTTCTTTTAAAGATAACCAAGCAAACCAACCCAAAACAACAAACAAACAAACACCCAAAGGTATATGCTCCTGAGTCTCGTTGCAGAACATTCTGGAAGCAATTTAATAAATATTTCAGTTTAGTTGTCCTTCAGTGTCCCTAAGGGATTAGTTATAGGACCACCAGAGAGTACAATAATTCTCAAATGCCTCACATAAAATGGATTCTTACACATTTTGTATATAACCCTTGTAATCCTCTAGAGTGCTCTAAATCATCTCCGGATTATTAATATCACCTAGCATAATGCAAATGCCATGTACTAGCTGTTGTATTATTTTTAGGAATAGAGACAAGGAAACATTCTGTAAATGTTCAGCAAAGTTACACATTTTTAAAAAATGGATTCCATCTGCAGTTGATGCAGTTTTAAGATGCTGAACCCACCAATGTGGATGACTATTTTCCTAGGTCCCTCTTTACCACACCTAGGCACATGTTTAGCTATTAGCAAGGCCTTGCAGTATTTGAGAGGTGATCCCTACTACAGGTAAGAATAGAACTCAGGGTTAGTGAAAAGACACAAGCCAATATCTCTTCCCCAACCAGGCCAGCCACAGTGAAAACAAGAGAAGGAGGGAGATGGGTGAAGCGACACTCATTTAAAGTCTTCTCATGGAAACTTAATCTTACCATAAGGGCAATGAAACATGCCTGCACCACCAACCTGCTGGCCCTTTTCATTCTCAGTCCTGAGGCTAGGCAGCTTCCCCATAGCAACCTCCAGAGTCTGGGCAACAGCACAAAGCCAGCAGTACAGCTGGTACACAAAGGAGGAGGGGCCAATGGGGTCAGTGGGTCCAGCGTAGCGCATGAGGTGGGCCATGAGAAATACTTGGTGACTGCCAGCTGCTAGCTAATTCTCAGCTGGTCTTCTCCACAGTGCCAGGTTGACTGTACAAAGTGGAAGAGGACACATGGGCACCCAGGTGCTATGTGACAGCAGCCTGAAAAACTCAGGACATGGGTAACCTGAGAGTAGGTGTTCAATATGTTCTAGAATGGACAAGATCTGGACCCACTTATAACAAGAATAGGATGATGAGACAGGATAGTCTACATCAAAGCACAGTAATTCTGATTTTAAAGAAGCTTTAATTCTGACTGAAGGAGGTTTCTGAGGCAAGAAATAATTGAGAGTCACATGCTCTCCAAGCCTGGGCAGAAAGAGACACTGGGGTAAACACCAGTTGGCAAAGGGTGGCAAGAAGTTTAAGAATCTCCACATGGACTTAAAAGAAGACTGATCAACGGCTGTCCCCCTGCTGGCCCCTCAGCATCCTTCAACAGCCATGGCATCTCCTCCTTAGAAACACACACATGCCCTGAGGATGTAACATTGCTTTTTCTTCAGAATTGGTACCTGACTCTTAAGTCTGGGAGCCCAACTCAGGCAGCATTATACTCATCTCAAATGATGATGAATGGATGAATCGACCTGGGAATAGAACTGACTCATAGACATAATCTCTTGCATATCTTTTCCACTGGAAGTGTACAACCTGTAGCCCAGAATCGCTATGAATCTGACTCAATGTAAAAATAAAAAATTTACTTAAAACATTCAAAATATTTTTGCAATTGTTCCCGTGACTCAGTTGCATGGTTCCCAGGCATGAGCTTTTCAGATGACATCACGCTACACCTGTCTACATCAGACTTTACGAAGCACTTTCTCATAAGCGAAATTCCTAAAAGAAGACAGCTTCTAGCCTGTTTTAAAAGTTCACTATGCCCTGGCTCACATATTTTGTGGGTTGAGATACAAAATGGAGGCATTATTAAAGCATTTACCCATGGGAAATATAATCCGTTATGCAATTTTTATATCAGAATTTGATGCCCATGGAATTTTGTCCAATCATTTTATAATGTTTCCCATCTATAATTGTATATAACACCTGTGTTAACAATGCTTCAATAGTGATGCCTGCAGGTTCTCATGCACTCATGAAAAATAAGAAACCTAGGTGTATATGTAATTTTTCTAGGGATACAAATATGTCAAATATGAAAATCTAGATAGTTTAAGTATGTCAGCTTGGAGAATTATCCAAAGAGACTGAACTATTGCCTCTAGAAAAGCACTGGGTGAATACAGCTAAGTTCCAAGTACCTCTATGGTCCCTAACTTGAGGTAACATTATACGAGTACCTGGTAAATGAGCATGTTCAAATGAGCATGTTCAGTTCCTCTGGAGAGCACTGACATTGTCCTGGGCTACAGGGCCACCCATAATAAGTCTTTTTTTTTTTTTTTTTTTTTAATGGGTTATCTGGTGTGCTACTATGCATTTTGATGTAGCATGGATCCAAGGAATATTATCCGAAAAGTTAGACTTTTTATTCCAATGGACTGCTTATCGAATAGCTAAAGCAACACAAAATAAGATGTTTCATCAAGAACTAACCTCTCCAGCTCTTTTCCTCTGCTAATCAAGAACACGCCAGGGCCCAGCCTACCTTGGTGACAGACAGCTCCTTAGACTTGGACTCAAACAGGTGCTCTAGTCTGGAAGTATCCACCTTGATGGGTTCCAGTTTCGACCACAGGAATTCCCTGCATCGGCGATTGTTCTTACTCGGCCACTCAAAGGGCCGGACTTCATTCCAGAATAGCCGGATAGTCTTCTTTTTCTTGGTGAATGCTGGCTGACCCCTGGGTACCTGGGACCACCCTAAGCCCTGAGGAGTGCTGAACACAGGAGAAGCCAATAAATTACCGGGGACTGGGGGGGGAGGCACAGTGTCCAACAGGGGTGGAGGGGGTGGGGGTGGCAAACCCAGAAAGGTGGGAGGGGGTGGAGGAGGTGGCCCCGGGGCTTCCCGGTGGCCAAGATCCACATCCAGAACATCAATATCATCCTCTTCCCCTAGGTCAGTAAAATCCATGTCTTGGATTCTGAGCTCCCTTGGATTGGCCATGAGCTGGTCCCAGATGTAATCAGACTCAGTCTTCAGCTGTGCAGGTGTTGTGTCTGGGACCTTGTCATGAGACTCTGCATCAGGAGAGATGGAACCTCTCCCCAGGTCCCCACTATTGAATTTCTCAGCAAATGCCTTTACACTGCCCCGGTTGTCCAAACAGCCAATGTCCACTCTCTTGATGCTCTCCTCTGGGGCCTGAGAGTTGGCCTGCAGAGTGGATATCCTGGTGGCAAGACTGGCCACTGCCTCCACCTCCTGTGCAGACTTCCCAGGTTCGCCATCACCCTTCTCCTCATCATCTGTGGACTTTCTGTTATGGGCATACAGCATGTCCAGCATGAACCTTTTGCTGGTGAGGATGTCACCACACTGTCCGTTTACACCCACATCCTGGAGGCTGGTGGACCACAAACCTGGAAGGACATGGGAAGGAAGAGATAAGAAAGAGGCCCAGGGCCTCCATTCCACAAGAACACCAGTCATACATGAAAGCAGGTAGAGATTCAGGAGCAACGTTGAAGAAAACACTACAATAAGGGAAGCAAAGCAGACGATGTTCACAGCTGATGACTCACTCCAGGTCTTCAAACTCTTCCAAATGAATGCTCTCCTGGTCCCCACCTCACTATATAACTTCTTCCCTTTCCTCCTCCCAGGGCAGGTGGCAGAATCTATCCCACCATATACAGCTAAGGGACATCTGTCCTAACTAGACTAGGGAAGACAGGAAGTGCTCCCCTGGGCCCAGGCAAGTGCTAGAAGGACATCTCTCCCCTGACTCTGTACCACGACAAAGCCATCAGTTCAAGTTCATGGTCTCATCTCCAGGGGACTTAATGCTACTTTCTCCAGAATGACTCCCCACAGCGCCTCTTTGCTTCCACTTGCCTGCACAGCTCATCCTCAGAGTTGTCTTGCTTCTACAGTTGACGGATTTAACAGATGAGGTCCGAAGAGGAGGTCTGCCATTTAACCTCCAGCCTCCTACCCACATGAGAACTCAGTCACAGCCCTTCTCTTGCGACTGTCCACATCTGTCCCTTAGAAGGACGAGCTACTCTAGTGTGTATTAGGAAACCCTCCCCGGGGTAATTCTCTGCCCTGCTTCTTTCATGGTCCGGTGCTTTTCTGCCCCTCCCACTAGGTCCCTTTTGCCCCTCCCATCCCGTAGGGCTCTCCTTTGGCACTGACATCACCTGTGTGCTTTCTCCCATCTCAAAGCCGCTCTTGACTCCTCTTACATCTCCGCCTCGCTCCCAACTTTTGATCCTTCCCTTTAAGATAATATTGCTCCTGAAAGCTGTTTTACTTGCTGCTGCTCCAGTTTCTCCCTTTCATCTCTCTAAGACACACAGGAATGCAGCTGCTGCTTGCCCAGTCCTTTGCAATTGTTCCTTTCCAGGCGGCCAGTGGGTTTCCCAGTGTTCCAGCCTTCCATTCAGGACCTGACACTCACCTGGTTTGTTTCCCTCTTTCTACCTGCCTCTTCCATCCTTCCTGGCTTCTTCCTCAACTTTGACCTTTAACTGTCCTCAAACCTCATATCTCACTCACTCTTTCAGTCACTATTTAGTCTCAGAGCTTTAAAGAGCATTCATAAATGGGTCGTACAGCCCCACCCTTCCCAAGCTAATTCTGGAATGGTTTGCTGTCTTCACAATAGCAGCCCCCCCCCCACTACCAGTTCCAATCACTGGCACCTGCTTTGTGGTCCTCCCCATGCAGTGCATCAAGACATCCTGCTGATAAACCCTCATAGTCAGAATCTAGCCACTTTCTCCACGCCCCACTCTTGCTCAAGCCCAGCTCTCACCAGCACGGCTCTCCTTGTAAACAGGGAGACTACTTTGATAGCAGAGAAGTGGGTCTTTCCTAAGAGATGGTCACATTCTTTCTCCATTGTTTGGGAAATGCTGGCTTTTCTTATTATGATAACAGCGTGGTTATTTTTTTAAAGGTTGGTCTTCTTGCCTGTTTCTTTACTCATTTAAGTCTTGTGTACACTGTTGAGCATCCTTGTCCTTGGTAACTTCCTTTGCACTGCAGTCTACTCCATTTGATATTAATATAAGCCACTTCCACTTTTTACTGTTTGTATGATATAGCTTCTTAACTTTTCATTTACTCTGTCAGTATGCTTGAAAAGAGTTACTAAATATTTTTGTAGACATTTTGTCTCATATTGTTTAGTTTGGGTATTTTTTGTCTTGTTGGTCTTTTGCTTATATATTACGGTTTCTGATTTTGTATTTTCTTTTCTTTTCTTTATTCAAGACAGTGTTTCTCTATATAACAGTCCCTGACTGTCCTGGAACTCACTCTGTAGATCCAGACCGGCCTCTAACTCACAGAGATATACCTGCCTCTGCCTCCTAAGTGCTAGGCTTAAAGGCATGAGCCACCACACCAGGCTCTGGTTTTATATTTTTGTGGGGTTGTGTATGTGTGTGTGTGTTTCTTGTCAGTTTTTTGTTTGGGTTTTTGTGTGTGTGTGTGGTGTGAGTTGGTGAGGGTTTTGTTTGTTTGCCTATTTGTTTTTAAAGAGAGAAAGAAAGAGCATGGAGTTCGTTGATCAAGGAGGTGAAGAGATCTGGGGGGAGTTGGGGGAGGGAAAACCATGATCAGAACATACTGTATGAAAATAAAATTTGCAATAAAAAGTTTTGTATAGGTAGCATATATTGGTGTGTTTCTAAAAATCCACTGCTAATCTGTCTTTTAATGTAAACTAATTGAAATGTTAGGGCTTAAATGTTTTGTTTCATTTGCTTTTTTAATTTATTCCTTCTGTTTTTCTTCCCTTGGTCTCCAGTGGGTTGCTTGAACATTTTTTTTAATTCACCCTGAGTTTAAAATAGTGTTTTAAAGTAATGACTTTACATATTTTTCTTAGTGGTTGCTCCACATATTACAATAAACACCCCCAATTTAATCCCAGTCTACCAGTACTGATTTAACACTGTAAATGAAGTACAGAAACCTTACTCCATTCACCTTCTATGCTTTTGAATCACCTGGAATATTCCTGTACAGAGAACACTGACTGTCAGATGGCATGGCGACTTTTGTTTCAACCCTCAAGCTTGTTCTCAGCAACCTCTGGGAAGACTGTGTTCTCCGCACACAGCTAGGAAATAAGGGTTCACAGCGAGCAGGACAGACAACTCCAGCTCTCATCCAGCCGAGCAAGTGTCATATAGCAAAATATGATCAATACTGTGTTCAGAGCTGAGCACACAAAACAAGAACAAAGGCGCCTGAAATGAGTTGGATCTCTTCCAAGCTTTACTTTGTGTGACGATGAATTCACTTCTTTTTAACAGACACAATGATAGAAACAGGATTTGGAGCATTTTAAATTGTCTCGAATTTTAATCGTCTCTGTGACTTCGTGAGGAACAGCAAAGGCTGTTATGACAGAGTTGTCTTGACTCAGCTGCTAAAGAGGCTGTGAACAGTGCGGAATTTTAGGAACCAGTAAATTTCCACAGATGAACTAAGCCTCTTCACAACCCTGGAGTGAAGCAGACGAGTCATCAGGAGCTCCAGTTTCCACATCTATATCCTTGGATCCCACTTGCTCTTCGTGCAGAATTAATAGTAGCTCCCTGG
>CABHPH010161796.1:0-43612 GCA_902168325.1 Peromyscus nudipes | reverse complement strand
TTTTTTTTATTTAATAAGACCATTTAGAAATTCGTCTACATAAAAAATTAAAAACTTACATGGAAAAGATCTCCAACTTGATTTTAATAGGAAAATTGAGACTTCATCAGTTAGCAGGAATAGACCCAGCAAAAATTGTAGCACCTTTAATTAATGAAGAAACTGACAAATTATAGGCAGAAAGTGAACCTTGTCAAAAAGCTTGCAGTAATTTTTTGGGAGAGATTAACAGCAAATATCCCCAAAGTGATAGAATTCAACTTATTAAGAAAGCTGATTGGATCATGCCTCGCATTTTATAGGAAACACTCATATCTGGAGCCCCTACATTTTATATAGATGCAAACAAACAAGGAAAGGCAGATTACAAATCAGAAAATTTAGGTAAAGTGGTTCAAAGTCCTTATAATTTGGTTCAAAAATTGGAATTGTATGCTATTCTGATGGTATTAATGGATTTTTTTGGGACCTCTCAACATAGTTATTGACTCAATATGCTGAAAGAGTAGTTTTATATATTGAGACTGCAGAATTTATCCCTGATGAGTCATAATTAACTTCGTTATTTATTCAGTTACAAGATATAATCAGGAATAGGAAGCGTCCCTTATATATAACTCATATCTGATCCTATATGGGTCTGCCAGGCCCTCTAGCACAAGGTAATGACAAGATAGATAAACTATTGATAGGCAATGTGCTGTAGGCCTCAGAATTTCATAAAAAAATATCATGTCAATAGTAAGGGTTTAAAAAAAGATTTTCCCATAACCTGGCAACAAGTCAAGGAAATTATAACGAAATGTCCTACTTGTTCCTTTTACTATCAGACTCCACTACCAGCAGGATGTAACCCAAAGGGTACTCAGAGGAATGAAATCTGGCAGATGGATGTGTTTCATTTTGCAGAATTTGAAAAATTGAAATATGTACACCATACCTTTGATACCTATTCAGTTTTTCAATGGGCAACTGCTCTGAGTTCAAAAAAGGCTGATTCTGTAAGCACGTATTTGCTAGAAGTTATGGCCATCATCGTTATACCTGTACAAATGAAAACTGACAATGCTCCAGCATATGTCTCTGTTACAATGAAACAGTTTTTTGCTTATTACAATATAAAGCACATTACAGGTTTATTACACAATCCTACAGGCCTGAATCTGATATCAAGAATCTTCTTTGATTAGTCTTCTACCTTGTTTCAGGCAGCATGGTCTCTAACTTAAACTCACAGAACCACATATACAGTACAGCTGATCTGACCAGTCAGTCTGCTCTGGAGATCCCTTGTTTATGTGTTCTGATGCTAGAATTAGAAATGCACATGGGTATTTTGCTCCTCTTGTTTGGGCAGCAAGTGAATTAACTGCTCAGCCAATGCCATTTTAAGCCTTAATGAACTGTAACCTTCATTACATTTTTGTCAGGCTGCCGGAAAGCAAGTGTGCACATTCCATTTATTTCTATCTAAAGAATTATTCCAAAATTTAGTGTTTTAAAACATTATTTTAGTTGTTCCCTGTTTTGAGAGTTTAGGACTCAAGAAAGGTTTAATTAATAGCATATTTGGTCACATGACTTCAATTTGGAAGGCTTATTATAAGTTGGGTCAGTTATTTGTGTGCTTATTTCCTTAAGGGTCCTTAACTCTTACTCCACCTCTTGTGAATTTCATTTTGCATGGCCTTTTCATGCAATCTAGTCTTAATGATGTAACAGCCTCAAAACATTTTTACTCATTGCCTGATGAATGATTTTCCCTAGAGTAAGATTCCAAGAGGGTTAAATGGATACTGTTCCTTTTTAAATGCCTTACTTAGATCTTGGCACAGTGTGACTTTAAGGACTTTCTATTGCTCAAAGCAGTCCACAGTTTACTCAGATTCAAAGAAGGTGATCTTGAACATAGTTTTCAATGACAGAAGACTAAAGAATCTGTAGCCATTTTTGATCTGCCACAGAATCACATAACTTTATGAATACATTTTAAAGCATTATCATTTGTTGAGTCATTAGTGAAGCACTGACATATAAAATGTAATATTTTAGGATTATTTGTTAATTAAAAATTTATATTAGATGTCATATTTTATTTCACAAATCCTGAAAGTCTTCTTTGGGTTTGATTTCCTTCAGATGTTTTCTTATTTTATTCAAATTCTATACATATATACAAACTTTTCTTGAATGAAATGAAGGTATAAAAAAACATTTTCAATTATGTTATCAATAGTGGCTCTCAATTACATAAAATAAAACACAACAGAAATAAAAATGTAAACTCATTGGAACAGGAAAACTTGTGAAAGCAAGAGAAATTTTTTAGTTAAAATAGAGTTTCCAAACACATATGTCTATCATAGTCTACTTATTTAAAATAATTATTTTCCTCTGTAGCATAGAAATGTTCTTGTTTGTTTTTGAGACAGAGTTTCTCTGTGTTGCCCTGGCTGTCCTGGAACTCACTCTGTAGACCAGGCTGTCTTTGAACTCACAGAGATCTGCCTGCCTCTGCCTCCCAAGTCCTGGGATTAAAGGCATGTACCACTACCACCTAGAAATAGCACAGAATCTTTAATTAATTTTATTAACATAAAAGTTGCTTAGCCACCTAAGTTATTTTTTATATATTACATCTATTTCCAGTGGAGTCAGAAAGTGTTTCATGAGTTTCTTGCTAATAAGAATTACATTAAGTATAACAATTTATTTTTCCAGATTTCTGAATTATACAATGGTATTAGCCTATATGCTCAATGGCACCAGTGTCTATAGGTGACAAAGAGATGTCAGCATCCTAGATTTTGAAGTGAAGGATGTCAAATTTTCATCCTGTTGGGTTTCTACTTTGGAAATTAACCCAAGTGATATCTGGCCTATGACAATCATCTGATCAATATAAAAAGGGATGATCATTTCCTAACTTTGGTCACATCCCTTTGTATCCAGAAATGGATCATTGAAGTTTCATGACTATGATGTTAATGGCATTTGTGCACATCCAAAAACAATAGAATGAACAACTTGACACTTGACTTAACTAGCTGTAATGAGCAAGAAAATTTTCTGATATGGAAGTGAACTTTGCTATGAAGGAATGGAAAAGGGAAAGGTAGCACCAGACATAGGGGAGCTAATTTATGAAATAGTATTTGTTTTAATGGAGCTTTTCTGTGAAAAAAAATTGTTTTCCTTTTCTGTGAGGATGTCACAGTTCAAGAACAGATTTGAATTATTTTACTCCAAGGTTATTTCTTAAACTTTGCACAATAAAGCAGTCAGCAAAAGGAGTATGAACATCACCACACTGTCCTTTGTGACATCAGGATGTTGACAGCAGTGTGAAATCAAAGAAAATCAATCTAAGTAGCAGTCAATACTCAATGTAGTTGTGATAGGGAGGAAAATTATTTCTCAAAAATTCCCTCATCATTAACCCTTGTGAATTTATTAGGCTACATGGAGAAAGAAAGTTTGTAAATGTGACTAAGTTAAGGATCCTGGAACAGGGAGACAGCCCTGAGTTCTCTGGGATATCTCAGATATGTGTTCACATGAGCCATGGGAACAAAAAAATAAAAATCAGAAGAGTATCCTGTGTGAGAGTAGATGCCTAAGAAATTTAGTGGAGTTATCTGTCTGGAACTCCAAAGATGTACTTGAGGGTAATTTATTTCAAATTTGATAACTTATTATTGGACCCCAAGGCTGAGAAGCAGGACCTAAATTAATATAGCAATTGCAGAGTCTGATTTGTCCAGAAAGAACAGAATTTCCCTCACAATTCCAGTTTTTGATGCCTTTTCTAGGGAGTCAGGTAAGTGTATTCTACAAAAGGACTTACAGGTAATATGTAAAATTGGTAGCAGCTTAAGTTCCCTTCAGCTGGGGAATGGCAAAGAGTGAAATGTTTATGTTCCAGAATATTATGACACAGTTATCAGGAAGAAGATAGCTCTGATTAGCTGGGTTTGTGAATGTCTCTAAGAAGTGCTGTTTAATGAAGGAGAGAGGATGAAAAAAAATATGTATGGAACATGAAATCATTTTTATAAAAATACAAATTTTATACATATTATAAAATGAAAATTTGATGCCATGCCATACTTCCAACATTACTAAACAGTTCTTTATCAAAATAGATAATCGTGATGAAGATGTCAGTAATAATATCACCATCCTCAGTGACTTCCATCCTCAGACAAATGAAATCTTGAATACTTTCTATAAATTTGCCCCACCTAGCAGAGATGATGCTTTCTTCCACTAAAATCTGAAGATATGCTTTTCAGATTTTGTGAACAGCACAGTCTTTTGAGGACTTTGATTTTTGCACAATGATTAAGCTCATATAAACTGAGCATCCTTGATAATCCTTATTTTTTTCTGTTTAAATATAACTTGCTTTTTTTTCTGTGCAAATCATGTATCTGGCTTCCTTGCATTCATTGAATATAACCTTTCTCTTTCCTTTCCAAAACAGACTATGTGTCTGGTTCTTCCCTTGACATTCAATGAGCATGCTGATAAGTGAATAAAATATCAAACTAAAGTAATAACAATGTGGTTGTCATATGGGATATTAGTCTTTCTGCAATATTTTCTTTTTACTTTCCGGTTTATTCCATTTTATCCTCACAAAATATATCCGGATTAAGTTTCCCTTCCCTCTACTCCTTCTAGCTCCTCCCTACCTCCCCTCCCAACCAGATCCATGCCCTTTCTGTCTTTCATTTGAAAACAAACAGGCTTCTATGGGATAAACATAAAATAAGACAAAGCAAAGATTTATACCCCAGAATAAGACAAAACAAACAAGGAAGGAAAAGAGCCCACAAAAAGTAACATGAAACAGATACAAATGCAGAGATCCACTCATGTGCATGCTCAGGAATCCCATAAAAACACTAAAATGGAAGCCATACTATTAAAAGACTTATGGGGTAAAAAGAGAAGAAAATATAAATAAAATAACATAAAAATAAAAATGATAAAATTAAAAAAGAGCCCTGACATGACATTATGAGACAAGGAACCTCCAACAATGCTATTTAGTTCATTTTCTGTTGGCCATCTATTGCTGGGCATGTGTGTGTGTGTGTGTGTGTGTGTGTGTGTGTGTGTGTGTGTGTGTTTCCATATGAAGTTGAAAACTGTGCTTTCCAGGCTGAGGTCCATGGGTTGTGCTATTGCAGGGGACCATATTGATGTCCTTGGCTCATGTTGTCTGTGGGTCATGTTGATTTCCTTGGCCTGTGCTGCTGCTGAGGGCTGTGATGGTATCCATGGCCTGTGCTGCAGCAGAGGCCATGCTGATGTTGATGTACAGCCACTGGAAATCATGCTGAAGTCCATGGCAATTGCTAAATCCAAAGACCCTGTCAATAGCTGTGGTCCATGCTGTCACCTGAAACCAATTGGAAATCCATGATAAGTGCTCCCGCTGACTTTAAAGGACAATGAAGCTACTTTTGCAGGGGTATCAATGACTACAAACTCACAGTTGAGGGAGACATAGATGGTTTCTGTGATAACTCCTACCCCCTCCCCGAAGTAGCAGCATAGACAAGAAACCATTGAAGAGAATTCTTAAAAATTGTGCTAAGGATTTTGAAGTGTAGCTCTCCACAACTGAGGGCTTCGGGTGGGGGTGTGGGTGGGGAAGGACTCAGTTCTCTTTAAGGGGCAGACTACTGGGAGTTTGACCATGCTCCAGTGAGTACACGGGCAACACAAACTGGACTTGTGTGTGTGTATTTTCTTCTACCTCTTTTTGTGGGGGAGGTCATAAGAGTGGGGCAGAGGGTGCCTGGGAAAAACAATAGAGCTGGCCCTGGTGGTATGGGTGCAGGTGAGCCTGCCGAAGGGTATGAGAGCAGGAGAACTGATCCTGCTCCTTGTTGCCTGCTGCATTAGGTGAGCTAGCCAAGGCAATGCCAGAGAGCTTGCCCAGGTGGTGACATTGTTGGAAAGCTGACAGCCTGACCAATCCTGCTACCACCCAGGCCCAGAACCAGGGCTGTGATTTAGCCCACCTCAAGATCCTTTTCATCTATGAACTGCTGGAGCATGTGAAGGGGCCAGACCTTGCAGATCCAAAGCTGCAGCATCTCTATGACACAAGGCAACAAACAACAGGATATCCAAAAGGAGTCCCAGTGAGGGCCCAGTATCTATAGTGTAATAGAAGCCAGAGGCCTCAAACTAGACCAATGACACACTGCAATGAACACTCACAAGTAAAGACATATGAACTAAAAGGTATACTGTGTGACTTGCTGTGTCACACCAAAGTTTCTCCGTCAAGATTTTTGTTTGTTTGTGTTTTGTTTTTCTTTTAAGTTTTCTTTTCTTTTCTTTTTTTTTGGGGGGGGGAGGTTGCAAGGACGGAGGACAGATATGAAAGGATGGGGGAATGAATGGGATTGGGATGCATGATGTGAAATCCACAAAGAATCAATAAAAAAAATTAAAAAATAGAGAAATGGACCTGGGAGGACTTGGAAGTGAGTGTGTTGGGGTGCCTGATGCAAAATTCCTTAAAAATATTATATTGGAAGAGACAAAAAAGAAAAAGAATATTGTGCTTTCATGATCAGTGAGGAATTGTGTTAGAATTTTGATGGAGATGGCATTGAATCTGTAGATTGTTTTTGTAGGATGGCCATTTTAATATGCTAATCCTACAGATCCATGAACATGGGAAATCTTTTGATACCTTTTTCAATTTCTTTCTTCAAAGGTTTGAAGTTTTTATCATGCAAGTCTTTCACTTACTTAAATAGAGTCACCCAACGATACTTTATATTATTTGAGGTTACTGTGAAAGGTGATGTTTCCTTGATTTCTGTCTCAGTCTATCTTTGTTGTTTATATGCTGGAGGAATACTGCTTTTGTGAGTTAATTTTGTATCCAGCTATTTTTTTGAAAGGGTTTATCAGCTATAGGAGTTTATCAGTAAAATTTTAGGGTCACATATGTATACAATAATATCTACAAATAAAGGTACCTTCACTTCTTCCTTTCCAATTTGTATTCCCTTGACATCATTCAGTTGTGTTTTTGCTCTAAGATTTCAAGAACTATATTGAATAGGTATAGAGAGAGGGGACAACTTTGTCTTGTTTCTGATATTAGTCGAATTGCTTTGAGTTTCTTACCATTTTAAGTAGATGTTGGCTATGGGCTTGATGTAAACTGCCTTTATTATGAGTATATGTGTTGCTTGTATCTGTAATCTCTCCAGGATTTTTATCATGAGGAGGTGCTAGATTTTGTCAAAGGCCTTCTTTCCCTCTGCCTTTTAAAATTGATTTTTTTATATCCCAGGCACAGTTCCCCCCCCCCTCCTCTCCTCCCAGCCCTCTCCCCCATCACCCTCTGTTCCCACCCCCCAATCCACTTCTCCTCTGTTTCTGTTCAGGAAAGGGCATGTCTCCCATGGATATCTACAAATCATGGCATATGAAGTTGCAGAAAGACTAAGCAACTCCTCATGTATTAAGGCTGGGCATGGCAACCCAGTAAGAAGAGTAGGGTCCCAAAAGCTAGGAAAAGAGTCAGACATATTCCCTCCTCCCACTGTTAAGAGTCTCACAAGAGGACCAAGCTATACAACTGTAACATACAGTCAGAGTGCCTAGGTCAGTCCCATGCAGGCTCCCTGGTTGCCAGTTCAGTCTCTGTGACATTATGAGCCTAGGTTAGTTGATTCTGTGCGTTTTATTGTGTTTTCTTGCATTTTCTTAATCTAATGAGATGGTCACATTTTCCCCTTTCAGTTTGTTTATATAGTAGATTACGTTTATTGATCTTTGTATATTGAATCATCCCTGCATCTCTGGGATGAGGCCTACTTAATGAGGGTGCATGAATGAATGAATCTTTTTGATATGTTCTTGGACATATTTTGCAAATATTTTATTTTTACATCTATGTTCATAAGGAAAATTAATCCATAATTCTATTTCTTTGTTGGATCTTTATGTAGTTTGAGTATTAGGGTAATTGTGGCCTCATAAAATGAATTGGGCAATGTTCTTTCTGTTTCTATGTTTTGGAATAATTTCAGGGAAATTGGCATTCATTCTTCTTGGAAAGTCTGGTAGAATTTTGTACTAAAACCTTCTGGCCCTGGATTTTCTGGTTGGGAGACTTTTAATGACTGCTTCTATTTTATTAGGGGTTTGAGGTCTTTTTAAATTGTTTATCTGATCTTGATTTAACTTTGATAAGTGGTACCTATTGAGACAATCATCAATATCTTTTAGATTTTCCAATTTTGTGAAGTTTTTGAAGTACGTTCTTATGATTTTCTGGATTTCCTTGGTGTCCATCTATTGGTATGTCTGCTTTACCATTCCCATTTTGTTTATTTGATTATTCTCTTACTGCCTTTTAGTTAATTTGCATAAAGATTTGTCAATCTTACTGATTTTTATCAAAAAACAGCTTTGCCCCACTGGTACTTTGTATTATTTCATTTGGTCCTGTTTTGTTGATTTCAGATTGCAGTTTATTTCTTGCACTCTCCTTATTTTGAACACTACTTCTTCCTTTTCCTGTGGAATTTCCCTAGCACCGGGTTTCTCCCTTACCCCATAATGTATCCCTCTATCAAGATATCTCTTTCATTACTCTTCCACTCAGTCCCTCCCCTAGCTCAACCATCCCCTTCCCTCATGTTCTCAACCCCCATCCCCTACCTTTTATTGCCCTCCATCCCCAGTTTACTCATCAGAACATCCTCTGTTTCCCCTTCCCAAGGTGATTCGTACATCTCTCATAGGGTCTTCCTTGTTTCCTAGCTTCTCTGGAGCTGTGGGTTGTAGTCTAATTATCCTTTGTTTTACATCTGGTATTCACTTATGGATAAGTATATCCCATGTTTGTCTTTCTGAGTCTGGGTTACCTCACTCAAGATGATATTTTTTAGTTCTATATATTTGCCTGCAAATTTCATGATGTCATTGTTTTTTACAACTGAGTAATACTCCATTTTGTATATGTACAACATTTTCTCTGTCCATTCTTTGGTTGGGGGGCATCTAGGTGGCATCCAGCTTCTGGCTATTATGAATAATGCTGCTGTGAACATAGTTGAACATGTGTCCTTGTGGTATGATTGAGCATTCTTTGGGTATATGCCTAAGAGTGGTATAGCTGGGTCTTGGGAGAGATTGATTCCCAGTTTTCTGAGAAACTGCCATACTGATTTCCAAAGTTGCTGTACAAGTTTGCACTCCCACCAACAGTGGAGGAGTGTTCCCCTTGCTCCACATCCTCCCCAACATAAGCTGCCATCAGTGTTTTTGATATTAGCCATTCTGACAGGTGTAAGATGGTATCTCAGAGTTGTTTTGATTTGCATTTTCCTGATGGCTAAGAATGTTCAGAAATTCCTTAAATGTCTTTTGGCCATTGGGGATTCTTCTGTTGAAAATTCTCTATTTAGGTCTGTAGCCCATTTTTTAACTGGATTGTTTGGTATTTTGATGTCTAGTTTCTTGGGTTCTTTGTATTTTTTGGAGATCAGTCTTCTGTTAGATGTGGTGTTGGTGAAGGTCTTTTCCCATTCTGTAGGCTGTCATTTTGTCTTATTTACTGTGTCCTTTGCTTCTCAGTTTCAGGAGGTCCCATTTATTAATTGTTGCTCTCAATGTCTGTGCTATGGCTGATGTTTCTCTGATTTCTTTCTCACCTGTTTATCATTTGTGTATGGGAAGGCTACTGGTTTTTTTTTTTTTTTAGTTAATCTGGTATCCTGCCACATTACTCAATATGTTTATCAGTTGTAGGAGTTCCCTGGTAGAATTTTTGGGGTCACTTATGTATACTATCATATCATCTGCAAATAGTGAAAGTTTGACTTCTTCCTTTCCAATTTCTATCCCCTTGATCTCCTTTTGTTGTCTTATTGCTCTAGTTAGAACGTCAAGTACTATATTGAATAGATATGGGGTGAGTGGACAGCCTTTTCTTGTTTCTGATTTTAGTGGAATCATTTTGATTTTCTATCCATTTAATTTGATGTTGGCTGTTGGCTTGCTGTAAATTGTCTTTATTATATTTAGGTATGTTCCCTGTATTCCTGATCTCTCCAAGACCTTTATCATGAAGGGGTGTTGGATTTTGTCAAAGATTTTTTGAACATCTAATGAGATGGTCATGTGTTTCTCCATATTGGATGCTGACACTTAATAATGGGGTTTGGCTGTGTGTCATCTGAGGTGGTCCACAAGGGGGAGAAAAGCAGGTTGTTCCACCGGAATCTGCTTAGGCCCCTGGGAATGGGGTCAGAGTGTGAAGAGAGTTCACAACAGGCATTCTGCTACAGGGCTGAGGATCAGAATGGGGGATTGAATACATAGGAGAGGAAGAAGAGTAAAGATCTGAAGCTCACTTACCTCCTCCAAGGGCCTACTTGCTTCTCTGGAACGCTTGACTGGTATGTTCCCAGGAAATGCCTACTGAAGTTGGGGCTTGGGATAATGGGATGAACCAGGGAGGGGAGGAAGTTTAGAGGGCAAAATCTGTGTGATCTGCTGGAGTTGGGTCAGTGAGGAAGAGTAGGCCACACGTAGTCTGCTACAGAGATGGGGATGAGACTGAGGCATTACAAGTGGAGGACAGGAGATGGACAGGTGAAGATCTGCAGCTTAGATACCTGCTTCCTTGACTGAAGTGTCATATGGTTTCCCACGGAATGCCTGCTGGAGATGGGGCTGGAAGAAAGTAATGAATATGGGGAAGAAAGTTTACAGGGAAAATTATGCATGTGTGATCTACTGTGGTGGTAGATGTAAGAGGAGGTTGCAGCAGATAGTCTGCTACAAAACTGGGGATAAGACTGGTGGATGGATTAATAAGAGAAGAGAAAGAGGTGAAGATCTGCAGTTAGCCTACCTGCTTCCCAGGCCAGGTACAATGTATTGTTTTCCATAAGAGAATTTTATCTACTTAAAATGAGTTTCTACAAATAACATACAAACCATTTAACATATAATATTATACTTTTGAAAAGTACATTGTTATTCTGCCCCAGGTGAGGAATGGCAATACTGCTAATAAAATTTACTTTGTGCTTTGAGTTTTTTTTTAACAATTTAATTTAATTTTACATATTAGCCATGGATTCCTCTGTCCTCCCCCCCCCCCCCGCCTTCCCCCCAGGTCACCCCCCATTCCCATCTCCTCCAGGGCAAAGACTCCCCTGGGGATTCAATTCAACCTGGTAGATTCAGTCCAGGCAGGTCCAGTCCCCTCCTCCCAGGCTGAGCAAAGTGTCCCTGCATAAGCCCCAGGTTCTAAACAGCCAGCTAATGCACTAAGGACAGGTCCCGGTCCTACTGCTGGGTGCCTCCCAAACAGTTCCAGCTAATCAACTGTCTCACTTATCCAGAGGGCCTGATCCAGTTGGGGGCTCCTCAGCTATTGGTTCATAGTTCATGTATTTCCACTAGTTTGGCTATTTGTCCCTGTGCTTTTTCCAATCTTGGTCTCAACAATTCTCGCTTATACAAACCCTCCTCTTTCTCACCAACTGGACTCCAGGAGCTCCACCTGGGGCCTGGCGGTGGACCTCTACATCTGGTTCCCTCAGTCATTGGATATTTCTAGCACGACAATTAGGGTGTTTGGCCATCCTATCACCAGAGTAGGTCAGTTTGGGCTTTCTCTTAACCATTGTCAGTAGTCTATTGTGGAGGTATCTTTGTGGATTTCTGGGGACCTCTCTAGCACTTTGCTTCTTCCTATTCCCATGGAGTCTTCATTTATCATAGTCTCTCTTTCCTTGTTCTCCCTCTCTGTTCTTGATCCATCTGGGATCTCCCACTCCCCTAAGCTCTCTTTCCCTCCAACCTTGCCCTTCATTACCCCCACTTGCATCCAGGTTGTTCATGTAGATCGCATCCATTTCTCTGTCATTGGGCGATCCCTGTGTCTTTCTTAGGGTCCTGTTTTCTAGGTAGCCTCCCTGGAGTTGTGAGTAGCAGTCTAGTATCCTAGTATTTTACATTTAGTATCCTCCTATAAGTGAGTACATACCATGTTTGTCTTTCTGAGTCTGGGTTACCTCACTCAGGATGATTTTTTTCTAGATCCATCCATTTGCCTGCAAACCTCATGATGTCATTGTTTTTCTCTGCTGAGTAATAATTCATTGTGTATATGTATTATTTATCCATTCTTCAATTGAAGGGCATCTAGGTTGTTTCCAGGTTCTGGCTATTATAAACAATGCTGCTATGAACATAGCTGAGCAAGTGCCCTTGTGGTATGATTGAGCATTCCTTGGGTATATGCCCAAGAGTGGTATAGCTGGGTCTTGTGGGAGATTGATTCCCAATTTTCTAAGAAAGCACCAAATTGATTTCCAAAGTGGCTGTACAAGCTTGCATTCCCACCAGCAGTGGATGAGAGTTCTGCTAGCTCCACATCCTCTCAAGCATAAGGTGTCCTCAGTGTTTTTGATCTTAGCCATTTTGACAGGCGTAAGGTGGTATCTCAGAGGGTTCCCCTTGCTCCACATCCTCTCCAGCATAAGCTGTCTTCAGTGTTTTTGATCTTAGCCATTCTGACAGGTGTAAGGTGGTATCTCAGAGTTGTTTTGATTTGCATTTCCCTAATGATTAGGAATGTTGAGCAATTCCTTAAATGTCTTTCAGCCATTTGAGCTTCCTCTGTTGAGAATTCTCTGTTTAGTTCTATAGCCCATTTCTTAATTGGACTGTTGGGCATTTTGATGTCTAATTTCTTGAGTTCTTTATATATTCTGGATATCAGCCCTCTGTCAGATGTGGGGTTGGTGAAGACCTTTTCCCATTCTGTAGGCTGTCGCTTTGCCTTGTTGACTGTGTCCTTTGCTCTACAAAAGCTTCTCAGTTTCAAGAGGTCCCATTGATTGATTTTTTCTCTCAGTGTCTGTGCCTCTGGTGTTATATTTAGGAAGTGATCTCCTATGCCAATGCGTTCAAGACTACTTCCTACTTTCTCTTCTGTCAGGTTCAGAGTAAGTGGATTTATGTTGAGGTCTTTGATCCACTTGGACTTAAGTTTTGTGCACGGTGACAGATATGGATCTCTTTGCAGCCTTCTACACATTGATATCCAGTTATGCCAGCACCATTTGTTGAAGATGCTTTCTTTTTTTCCATTGTATAGTTTTGGCTTCTTTGTCACTAAAGTATACTATCATGTCATTGGCAAATAGGGAAAGCTTGACTTCTTCCTTTCCAATTTTTTTTGTTAGGATAGAATGTTCTGTAGATATCAATTAAGTCCATTTGAGTCATAACATTATTTAAGTCCTTTATTTCTCTGTTAAGTTTCGATTTGGGAGATCTGTCCAGTGGTGAAAGTGGGGTGTTGAAGTCTCCCACTATTAGTATGTGGGGTTTTATATGTGGTTTAAGCTTTAGTAATGTTTCTTTTACATATGTGGGTGCCCTTGTGTTTGGGGCATAAATGTTCAGAATTGAAACTTCATCTTGGTGGATCTTTCCTTCGATAAGTATGTAATGCCCTTCTTGATCTCTTTTGATTGATTTCAGTTGGAAGTCTATTTTGCTGGATATTAGGATGGCTACACCTGCTTGCTTCTTGAGACCATTTGATTGGAACGTCTTTTCCCAGCCTTTTATTCTTAGGTAGTGTCTCTCTTTGAATTTGAGGTGTGTTTCTTGTATGCCGCAGAAAGATGGGTCCTGCTTTCATATCCATTCTGTAAGCCTGTGTCTTTTTATAGGTGAATTAAGTCCATTGATATTAAGGGATATTAATGACCAGTGATTGTTCATTCCTGTTATTTTTTGGTGGTAGTGTGTGTGTACTTCTCTTCTTTGGGGTTTACTGCTGTAGCGTTATCTATTGCCTGTGTTTTTGAGGGTATATCTGACTTCCTTAGGTTGGAATTTTCCTTCTAGTGCTTTTTGTAGGGCTGGGTTTGTGGATAAGTATTGTTTAAATCTGGCTTTGTCTTGGAATGTTTTGTTCACTCTGTCTATGATGATTGAAAGTTTTGCTGGGTATATTAGTCTAGGCTGGCATCCATGGTCTCTTAGTGTCTGCATTACATCTGTCCAGGTCCTTCTGGCTTTCAAGGTCTCCATTGAGAAATCGGGTGTTATTCTGATGGGTTTGCCTTTATAAGTCACTTGGCCTTTTTCCTTTGCTGGTCTTAATATTCTTTCTTTATTCTGTATGATTAGTTGTTTAATTATTATGTGGCGAAGGGACTTTTTTGGTGGGGTCTAGTCTGTTTGGTGTTCTATAGGCTTCTTGTATCTTCATAGGCATTTCCTTCTTTAAGTTGGGAAAGTTTTCTTCTATGATCTTGTTGAATATATTTTCAGTGCCTTTGAGTTGGTATTCTTCTCCCTCCTCTATCCCTATTATTCGTAGGTTTGGTCTTTTCATGGTGTCCCAAATTTCTTGGACATTTTGGGTCATGACTTTATTGGCTTTAGTGTTTTCTTTGACTGATGAATCTATTTCTTCTACCATATCTTCAATGCCAGAGATCCTCTCTTCCATCTCTTGCATTCTGTTGGTTATACTTGCATCTGAAGTTCCTGTTCATTTACTCAGATTTTCTATTTCCAGCATTCCCTCTGTTTGTGTCTTCTTCATTTTTTCTATTTCCCTTTTCAGGTCTTGGACTGTTTTCTTCATCTGTTTCATTGCTTTTTCATGACTTTCTTTCAGGGCTTTATTGTTTTCTTCTGCTTTATTTGTCCTTTCCTCTAGTTTATTTAAAGTATTCTTCCCATTTTTTTGTTTGTCTCTTCCTCAATTTCATTTTTGATTTCTTCTTTATAAGCCTCTAGCCTCCTCGTAATGTTATTCATAAGGTTGCTTTCTTCTGCTTCTTCCATTTTGTGATGTTCAGGTCTAACTGTTGGAGGAGGGCTAGGTTCTCGTGATGCTGTATTGCTCTTCATTTTGTTGTATGTACTTCTGCCTTGACCTCTGCCCATCTCCTTGTGCTTCGTTCTTGGTCTTATCAGCGCTCTTGGTCTAGACAAAGCTGACAGATTCAGGAAGCCTCTCTCTGGTCCAGATGGATGCTCTGGGCCGGATGGGAGCTGGGGGTTGGTCTCTGAGTCTCAGGCAGTGGCTGGGGTCTCCAGCGGATGCGTGAGGGGGCAGGGCATGGAGATTGCAGGGTCTCTGTTTCAAATGGGGCCTCTGGGCAGGATGGGAACTGGGTGCTGTGCTCTGAGTCTCAGGAAGTGGATGGGGTCTCGGGTGGATGGGTGAGGGGGCAGGGAGTGGAGATTGCAGGGTCTGCCGGGGGTCTTGGAGAAGGGGAACCTTCTTGGTAGGGGGGGGGGGGGGGGTCCTGCCCGATGGCCAGAACCTGGGGCCAAGTTACGCAGGTCTTCCCTGGACTGGCTGGTGCCCAGGGATGGGACCTAGGGGCAGGCCTCTCTGGGTATCTGTGCTTTGAGTTTTGAGCAGAGGTTGACTGTCAGGGATTCAGGGATCAGGGACACCAGCCTCATCCCCTAATTAAAACTATTCTCTACTTATTTTTCATTTAATGAGGTAAACCACCATTTTCCCCAGTCTATTTAGGAAGAGAGGTCCTTTGTCCCCTGGATATATTCTCAGATTTTCAAAGTCACAGGCATCACAAAGCCACTTGAACATGCACAACGTTGCCTAAGAATCCCACTAAATGATGGCTGTATGACTTTTTACTGGTGATGGTCATCTATGAAGGACAAAGTGAATGGATTTCCTCTGATGCAACTGAAAACTGAATTCACACGAGAAGATGAGACAACTCAGTTAACTTCAGCCTAGATAGAAGTTCACAATTAACATTTCAAGGCCAACAAAACCTCCACCCTAAACACCTCTAGAGTGGTCCTCACTTACAAGGTTACTGTCCTGTTACTGTGTCCTTCTCTTTCTAAGTAAAAAAATCTTTGGCTGCTGGACTGATGTTTCTGTCTATAAGTTACTTTATTAATTAGATAAAGAGTCTGGACTTAAAGGGAAACTACTGAAGTAAGAATGTCATTGCCAGTGGTAGGTGGAATCAACTTCAAATCAACAGTTTCCTTTGAAAACCCAGTTTTGACAAATTATGCCCATAGAAAATTGTTTTCTTTTCTTATTTGCCCTCCATTTTGTTGAAATGGAAATGAAGAGACAGTTGTTGTAGAGGCAGTCCACTAGGAACATCAGAAGCCTCTTTTCTTTATCCGTTCCTCCTTGGCTTCGTTACACCCCATATTTCTTTGCTTTCATCCTCTCTACCCTACTCTTTTGTGCCAACAGTGATGCTCTATATTTTCATTCTACATTTTTGAGCATTTGCTATGGCTTCTGAATGAGTCTTCTTTGGATACGTTTTGAGGGAAGATGATGAAATCTTTTATGTTTTACAAGCTAATGAATTAGAAATGGGTTTGAATGTCTTTAAAACTAATTACTAACTAAGATTTAAAGGCAAATTAATTAATAAACCTAACAGATTTAGGGCACCATCGGTTTGCAAGAACATTTTTTATTAAGGCTTTATGTATACTGAATTATGTGGAATACACACAAAAATCTGATTCAATCTGCTTGCACTAGTAGTGGAAGAAGACTTCTTCATCCACAGGAATGAATGACACAAATGAATTAATGAATTAATGAACAGAAAAACTTTTGTTGCTTGGAAAACTGGGGAGGGAGAAGTATTCCTCCAGGACATTTTCAGGGAAATCAGTCAAAGGACTTTAGTGCTATAGCAGCTTTGGAGAAGACAAAAGAATAGTTAATATCATGAATAAAATTCATTTCAGGGTTGCCTGTTAACCCCACTAGATGTCACACACTCACATGATCTATGGCAGGGCTTCATGATAATACTTAGATTCACAAGCATATGGTATCTCCAAAGAAATAGTTCATGGCTTTTGAAGCCTAGATTGAACTATCACTTTTTTTTGTATTTTCCCTGGGTCTTTTCATCACAGATTAAAAAAACTCTTACCAATTCCAAGCAGGCTATGAAGATTCAGATTAGGAAAACAAAATTAAAAGTGTAAGATTTACACAATCATAAGAGAAAAACTGGCCATCCCTGACATAATATACACACAGGCAACACTAAGAAGTCTAAGCAGGTTGTATTTATGTATTTTTGCATTTATATATGTGTATGTGTATGTTTGTGTTTGTGTGTGTAACAATGATAATCAAAGGGAAAAAAAGCCATCAGTTTGAAAGGAAGTGGTGTTATGGGAGGGTTTGGAAGTAGGAATGGGAGGTTGGGAAGTGATATGACTATATTTTAATTAAAATTTAAAAAGCAAACTAAAGGAAAAAAACTAATTACAGGATGAAAATGTAGAAAGTGTCAAGTACAGCTCCTCTGTAGTCATTGGTTCTTGACATTTAAAACGTTTTTTCTTTGGTTTTGTTTTTGAGACATGGTCTCACCATGTATTTCTGCTGGCTTCAAGCTTGCATATTTGGCTCTGCCTCACATTAAAAGAAAACATTTTCTGTGGTCTAGAGAGATGGCTCAGCAGTTAAGAGACCTTAACGACTCCTATAGAAGACATGAGATTGGCCCCCAGCTTCCATATGACAGTCAACAACTGTCTGTAACTCCAGTTTCTGAGGTTTTGACACTGACTTCTGACCTCTGAGAGCACTGGAATGCATTCATGTATAGCACTCATGTGCACATAGGCTAAATACCTATATGGATAAAATAAAAATATAAAAGCTAAACAAAAAACATTTATAGTCAAACTAGTGATGCATTTTATAGTGTTATTACCATTTTGATGGAAAATTTTCAAAATCCCATATAGGGTATAAAATTTCACAAACTACATGTGGCATTTGTGTTTCTCAAATTTCATGGTGGCTATTGTTTTGTATCATTTTTGAGTCCTTCATTTAGTCATTGTGAATGTTTCTGAGAGCCCCTTTTTAAAGTTAAAAAAGGCATACAAAAAGAAAAATCAAGTTACAAAGCTGAAAAAAAGCAAATGTTAAAATTGAATCTAACCACCTCCCCCCCTCCCGGCCCCACGTAAAAAAAGGAGTATGAGATTGGAAACACAAACACGTAGAAGAGAAAAGATATTATTTAAAGTAATTTGTAACCAAATACTCCAATTGTACAACGGACTGTATATTATAAGAATATAAAGAAGATTAAAAATTCTTGAAGTTAGTATGTTTGTTTATCTAGTGATATTCATGTAGGAAATCAGCAACTATTTTATGATTACCTTTGGATACAGGAAACAAGTAAATATGTAGATGTTATTAGAAATAAGGGTTATCATTGTGGAAAAAGAAGAAAGTTACAGTTTGAAGTAGACAACAGTGAAGAAAAGAACTGTGAAATTACATTTGATAACGATACATAGCCATTACAAATTGTAATTCTGCTCATTGAAAAAGTTTTTAATCAATGTAGTGCTAAACTTATTGAATGTGTCGTATTGTTTTTAAATAGAATTTTCTACAATAAAAGGAAATAAGTTTCCTTGGTGAAGTTCCTGATTCACAGTCTGGGCCAGGTGAAATTGCAAAGTGAAACTGTGACACTTTGTTGTGCCAGTAAGTAAGAATGCAATTTAAAGGGCATGGGAACATTTGGAAAGGATGTAGGAAAGAAAGAGACATTTCTCTAGAAAAAAAGTTAAATCACACATAAGTATCTGGAAAGAGACTCAATCTTATTATTTGTAAGGGGAATGAAAATCAAAAGTACAATAAGATACCATTTCAAAGCCACTAGGATCATCATAATTTAAACAGTGACAAATAGCAAATGTTGGCAATCATGTGGAGAAACTGAGATTCACATATATTGCTGGTGGGATTATAAAATGGCACAGCTGCTTTAGAAAACGTTCTGGTGGCTCTCCAAAAAGTTAAGCATAGAGCTACCATATGACCCAGGAATTTAACTCCCAGGCATACAACCAAAAGAACTGGAAACAAATGTTCACACAAAAATGTGTACACGAATGTTCATAGCGGACTTATTCATAATCATCCAAAATGCAAAACCAACCCACATGCCCATCAACAGATGAATCAATAACGAAACTGTGATCTATCCATATAATGTAATGTCATTCAGTTGGAAAAAGAAATGAACTACTGATGTATGCTGAAGCATGAACAAACCTTGAAAATTTTGTGAAATGAAAGAAGACAGAAATAAAAGGACACATATTGTAGGAATACATTATATGAAATATTCATAATAAGAAAATCCATAGAGATAGAAAATAGATTATTGTTTGCCAGGGGATAGAGAAACTGGTTGATGCACAACAACTATTTAAAGAGTCGAGGGATTTTCTCTGAGGGGATGAAAATGTTGTGGAGTGGTAGCTGTTTCCTGACATTGTGAATATACTAAAACTCACAACATTACACAGCTAAAAGCAGTTAAAATGTGTATTCCTTTTGACTGGATATCTATCCTTGATTTCCTGGGTAGAATAGATGTTAAAGCACAAAACAGTATCTTTCCTGATAACATTTGAATAAAAAAAACACAAGAAATTTTGGAAAATTCACAAATACATAAAAATCAATCCGTACTTCTCTGAGCAAGATTGGGCTAATGGATAAATAAAATGGTAACATTTTCTGAGACACATGCACATGAAAGCTGAAAATGAAATTTATATGACACGGTGAAAGCAGTTCTAATGGAGAAATTTATAGAAGTTAATGTCTACATAAAAAAGACAGATATAAAATAACCTAACACTGCACTTTACAAAGCCAAAAATAACAACAACAAAACAAAAATCAAGAAAACTATGGCCAAATTTAGTATAAGGAAGGAAATAGTGGATATCAGTTCAGATAGAAATGAAATGGAGACTGCACAATAACAGGGAGCTATCTGAATAAGAAATCAAGAAAAATCCCATTGATAATAGCAACAAATAAAAGCCAAAAGGCCTTGGCATTAATGTAATCAAAGAGACAAAGTTTCTCTACCCTAAAACCTACAGAAAACAGAGCTATATATACTACCACTTGCTTACAGTCTCAGCTTCTGGACAAGACTGAGACAGGATGATAGGGAGATTGAGGACTGCCTATGTGGTATAGAGGCTCTTGGGTCATCGAAGGCCAGTATGGGCTACAGAGTTATATCCTATCTATAATAACAACAAAATCAGCAATAAATCATAAAATGGTAATGAATGATACTGACGTGGGCACAAATAAAATATTATGTGTTCATGGATTGGAGTAATTATAATGTTCAATGGTTATAAAACTTAAAGCAATCCACAGAGCCAGTGCAATCTATGTCAAAATATCAAAAGCATTCCTCCCCGAAATAGGAGACACATAATAAAACTTGTACAGAACTGTGAGACTCCAAATAGGGCTGGCAACATGGCTCAGCAGGTAAAAGCACTTCTTGTAAATCCTGAAAACATGAGTCTAATTCCTAGATCTCAAAAGGAGAAAGAGAAGCAGCCCCTTTCACTTCCGTATGCACATGGTGGTGCACACATACCTACTCACCCAAATAAGGAAATAAATATATGTAATAAAATTTTTAAAAGACTCCAAATAATAAAATCAATTTCTTTTTAAAATGAATAAAGTTGGAATAAAGCATTTTACTATCTGATTTTGACCATGTTAGTAGCATGTGTGCACAGACAGAAACACACACACACACACACACACACACACACACACACACACACACATAAAATGAGTGAACAAGGAAAGGAGGGAATGGAAGCAAGTGCTTCTTAGAAAAAAAATGAAAAAATTAATTAATTAAGGGGCTGAGATTTTCTTCACTGGGTAAAGTGCTTGTTGCTCACGCATGGCACGTGTGACCTCTTGTCTCAGCAATGTTACCAAGAATATACAATGAGAAAAATATATTCTTCACAACAAATGGTGTTAGAAATGATGGACATCTACATGTAGAAGAAAGAAATAACCCCTTTGTTCACATCATATACAAAATTAACCCAAAACTGAGCAAAACCTTAATTATAATATACAAAACTATGAAACTAGTAGAAGAAAACATGAAAAACTCTTTTTCTGGCATAATCTGAGCGATTAACTGTAGCAGGAATCTTAGAAGCTCTTATTAATAAAATCAAACCTGAGGCCAGTTATTGGGGTGAATGCTGGAAGATCAGAGAAGCAGAACAAGCCACAGCTACCTCACCTTGCCAATTCCTCAGCTAATCCTGTTTCCTCAGACTGGATACCTCTGAGTCCTCATCCAGAATGAATCTCAGCAGAACTGCTGCTTGAAAGACTGAAAGCTTAACCAGCCAAAATGCTTCTAGTTTCTGGTCCTCATGCCTTATATACCTTTCTGCTATCTGCCATCACTCCCTGGGATTAAAGGCTCACTTCTTGGGATTAAAGGCGTGAGTCACCATGCCTGGCTGTTTCCAGTGTGGCCTTGAACTCACAGAGATCCAGAGGGATTTCTGCCTCTGGAATGCTAGGATTAACGGTGTGAGTACCACCATTTTCTAGCCTCTGTATCTAGTGGCTGTTCTGTTCTTTGACCCCAGATAAGTTTATTAGGGTGCACAATATTTTGGGGAGCACAATACCACCATAATTAACTTTGGATATGACTTCAAAAGCTGAGAACAGAATCAAAAAATAGGGTTATGTCAAAATAGAAAGTTTGCACAGCATAGGAAATTAACCTATACAGTAAGATACAGTATTTGCAAACTGTATACTTGATGAGAGAAAAATCTAAAACATATAAAGAACTCATATAACTCAATAACAGAACAACAAATAAGTGAATGAATGAATGGATAAAAGACCTGAATAGACAGTTTTCCAAAGAAGACATACAAAGAAATGGCCGAAAGATTTATGAAAAATGTTCAATATTATCAACCATCAGGCAATGCAAGTTAAAATCATAATGAGGTAATTATCTCAAATTTACTAGAGGGACTATTACATTCCCAGTAGATGGAAATTAATACTGAGACCTACAACTGGTATAAAGAATAAGAGGTTGTATAGTGCTCAGTTTTAAATAATACATTTGTGTCACATGCCTTGACCCCAAAGGCTCGAGGACTACAGAAAGATTGGCAGATCCAAAGGTAGTAGACATCTGCAGCGAAACAGGATTTGTTAGGCATGACAAGAGTGTTGCACACATGAACTTTCAGTGGCTATGACAGCATGCATAAAACCTGTTCAAGACCAAGCCAGTCAAAATCCCAGCGTGGACAGGAGGAGCTCATGAAGTCCCACCCTTCACTGAAGAGCTCTTGGCAGTTGGTGGCTGCTGGGAAAGATAGTCAGTTTTCTTCAGGAAACCAGGCCTTGGTGAGGCTACTCATACTCCAGCAGATTTGCCTACTACTATGAATACACAGGCTGAACTAAGGGGACTCCTTGCTTTGTTTTGTTTTTTTAAACATGAAAATGAAAGAAAAAGTGGTTTTGGTAGATAAGGGAGGTACTGGAGTAGAAAGAATGTGGAGTAGATTTGATCAAAATACACCATACACGTATATGAAATTCTGAAATAATTTAAAAGGATTATTAAAAAAGACAAAAAATGTTGGGTAACATATAGAAAAAAAGAGAAGAAATCTCACATACTGTTGATAAATTACTCAAATCAGTGTGTGAAACAATGGTGGTGTCACAAAATATAAAAACAGAGCTACCATATAATACAGCAATCTCACTACTGGGTGAAATGTGATCCGTTAGTCCAAAGAAATATCTGCACTTCCACAGTCATTGAAGCATTGTTACAGATGCCAAGGTATGGAATCAACCTAAGTGTCTACCAGCAGTTGACTAGATTTAACAATATGGTACATACTCCCCAAAGGATAATACTCAACCACAGGATAAAAGCCAACTATTTTATGTTTAAGATACATGTCTAAATATGTTATTGACTAACTGATAGCTTCATCTATATATGACAAATTGAAACTCCAAAGTCTGCATATGAGAAATGCAAATCATCCTCTCCCAATTGTACCTAAGCAGGAATATTTTATCCAATGCTTGACCTTTATTTAACAAACCCAAATCAATATAACTCTCAAGATAAAATCTGGTTAATTCTTCTAGAAATTTTCCTATGAATCATCATCATATCCAATCAGTCAAATTTTCATTAGGATATAAAATATATCCATCCCTACTTATACTTAAAAAGGAAAAATCACTTAAATATTAGTAAAATGGATTATAATACACAGTATAAGAAGCAAGACATTAAATCAAATATAAATTCAGATTTCAGCACTTTGTGTGTATATATCTGTGTATATGTTAGATGTATGAATGATGTGTGTTTGAGTGTGAGTGCAAGCATGCCACAGTGTACATGCAGAGGTCATATGACAACTTTCAGTCATTGGTTCTCTCCTTTTCTCCTAGTTACCTAGTATTTTAGATAAGATCTCTGTGGTGGTATTGTGTTCCCCAAAATGTTGTGCACCCTAATAAACTTATCTGGGATCAGAGAACAGAAAAGCCACTAGATACTTAGGATAGGCAGTGGTAGCACACGCCTTTTATCCTAGCATTCCAGAGGCAGAAATCCATCTGTTCAAGGATACAGCCAAACATGGTGACTCACACCTTTAATCCCAGAAAGCGAGCCTTTAATCCCAGGGAGTGATGGTAGAAAGCAGAAAGGTATATAAGGCATGAGGACCAGAAACTAGAAGCTTTTCGCTGGTTAAGCTTCAGGCTTTCGAGCAGCAGTTCAGCTGAGAGCCATTGGGATGAGGACACAGAAGCTTCCAGTCTGAGGAAACAGGATCAGCTGAGGAACCGGCAAGGTGAGGTTAGCTGTGGCTTGTTCTGTCTCTCTGATCTTCCAGTATTCACCCCAATAACTGGCCTCAGGTTTGATTTTATTAATAAGAACTGTTGAGATTCCTGCTACAGGTCTCTGTTAATGTTTTTCTAGGATAGCTAGCCAGTGAGCCTCTGGGTGATCCTCATGCTTCTGCTTCCCATTTTCTGAAGGGGTTCTGGAATTACAGATGAACTCTACTGTATCTGGCTTTTTACCTGGGTTCTTAATTTCAAACTCTAGTCACCAGATTGACCCAGAAAACCCCTTTTACCTCCGAGCTAATTCCTTTGTTGAATTTTACTACTTTTAAATCTGTCTGAACTTCAGTTTCCTCATTAGCAAAGCAGGATAATACTCATATAGTATTTGAGAAAGTAGTGAAGAGATATGGCATACTAGTATATGATTATTCTTTCTCTCCAAAATCCACATAATACTCATTATGGATTGTGATAGCATTAAGAGGAGGGGCCATTTCATGAAGTCATCAGGTCTCATACTTCCTGAATGGAAAGCACTAGGGGCACGATTTGAGGCCTACATTAGTTCTTCTACTCTTCTGCTATACAAGGCATAAATTCATGTCACCCAGTATTCAACAAAAAAATGCACCTGGGGAGAGACAGCCCTTGGATGGACAGTAAACTTGCCATCACCTTGATCTTGGACACCCCAGCTTTCAGCATGGTGAGAAATTTTTGTTCTCTTTAAATAATTTAGTTTGGGGATAGTGATGTGAGTCAGTGATAGAGTGCTGCCTACCTAGCACGATCCTGGATTCAATCGCTAGCAAATAGATAACTCATCCACCTTAAGGTATTTTATATAACAACATAGAGGGACTGAATCAGCAAGTAACCAAATTAGGCAATCTTGTGCTTGTTAAGCTGAACATTTCATTTCGCAGACATTGTAAGTCCTGTTGTTGTTTCTTTGTAAAAAGTTCTGAGTCCTTAATTTGGGAGTGTAGAGCGAGTTTTACCAAGGGTAAATAGGAAGGGACCAGACAAAGCCTCAGGATGAAAGCAGTCACAAAACCTTCTGGGAAGACATAGGATACTACTGTTCAGGCAAATAATGAATAGATAGATACTGAGCAAAGGAGCAGCTGTTCTCTTCCATCCATTCATATCTACTGTTTCCCTGTGGAACACGAACAGAGCTCATCTCAGAGGACCTAATCTTTCTGGACAGAGCTTTCCCCATTTTAGAACAGATAACACAATCAGCTTTTGGTCTCTGGGGACTCTTATTAACTAGCATTGCTCTGCTACTTCTCAAATTTCTGACCTAATTTTAGTCTAGAGTAGTGATTTTCAGCCTTGCTTTCACACTATAATCATCAGGGGAGATTTCAGAAATCGTGATGCCTGGGCTTTACCACAGAACAATTAAATCAGCATCTCTGGAGACAGGGTTCCAGACACTGGTACTACAAAAAAAAAACCTGCTAAGTGAATCTAATATGCAAGATATGTAGAAAACCATTGACCCAGCATCTCATGTCACAAAAATGTGGTTTAGGAGAGCAATTTCAGCCTCCAATGTGCACCCTTTAGAAATGAAGAATCCCAGCCTTGCCCTAGTCCTACTGAATCGGAATGTCCAATTGAACAAGACACTTAACTGATTTGTATTTGAAAAACACTGGTGTAGAATAATTATTCTCAAATGCACCTGCAAGGTAATATTAAAAGATTATGTCTTAGTAGATTCTAGAAGACAGTGAAATACAGTAGGCTTATGAGTCAATAAAGAGTACCCAGGGAAAATGGGGTAGACAGGGAGAGAAGGACATAGGATATTGGCTAATTGATATAATCCAATTCATATTCAAATATATTAGAGATTTAATAGGATCATATTTAATGTGCATTTGTCACTTTGAATTTGGGGTAACAAGCCTGGAAAAAGATCCCCCAGTTATCTGTACTTCCTAGTGTGTGTGCCTTTTCAGAGTTTACTTCCATAACTGTATCAAGCCAAATTTAGTATGATCAAAAGAATATGGAAAAAGTAATGAGGCTGTTTGGGGATGGGGGCGAAGTAATAAAAGTTACTGATGATTCAGATGGTATCTTAGACAATAGATTCAGCCAGAAGTTCAACTACGCTGTAACATGCAAGAAGACTCAGTGTAGAGAGGAACTTTCCAGTCCCTCAATAGTTAGGACTGAATTATAAGTGACATGAGCCAGACATCTTAGAAGTAGACTTTCCAGTTCTAGCTAACCTTTCCTGTGGCTGCTGTCCCAGCCAGTATTTGTTATTGCAGGAGAAAGAAATCTCCATGAGAACCATGATCCAATTCCCGACCTACAGAATTCATGAGCGTAATAGATGTTTGTCTTTCACTATTAAAATTTCAAATTATCTCTATTGTATTATAATTAGGCAGTTGCAACCTGGTTTGGTGTGTGGAAGTAAGGTGTTACCATAAGAAAATCTAAACTGTTGCAGTAGATCTGACACAGGGAAACAGACATTCAGAAGAGTCTTTGGGGGTTGTTAGCTAAAACATACTGGCCATGATACGAGGCTGCCTGTGAAACCTTAAGCAAATTAGAGAAAAATTTCAGGTGAGAAAAGGGAGAGAGAGATCCTCCTGCATTCTCTTGCATCTCAACCACAGTAGCAATCTCAGTTCATGTGCTCCCAAAGGGAAAGAATTCACATCTGGGCAAGGGCAGAAAAAGCAAATAGTCAAGGCTTATTTCAGCAGGTAAGAAAGCAAAATCAGAAAGCAAATGCACACTCTAGAGTAGAGGGTGGACCTGGGGCTGAGGTAACAGAAAGGGCTGTCTCTACTTATTAATTCCTGATCTACTATTTCTCCTCTTTTCCACCACTGGGGGTATCAGGGTTAGTCCTTCTCCTAGAATAGGCAGAGATTTTCTTAGAAGTACTTCCTTAACCATGGTTCAGTTGGTTATAATTAGATACATTGGATACTTGAATATGCATAAAGATGTAAAGTTGAAAATACTATTAGGGGAAGGGTCAAGGACAGCTTGCCAAAGATTGCTTGGTGGCAGGTCAGGGAAGGGAGTCGGGCTTCTTGGGAGGAAGCCAGAACTTGCTTAGACGAGTTTTGTTGTTTTTCCTCCATGTCCTGTCCTTCAGCTTATCTGGTCAGCTTGGTGTTTCCAACCTCACTAATTAACATTAATATTCACCGTATCCCTAACATTTGTACAATAGCACATGATTATATGAATTTCTAGGGTATTGTGTTTACTCAAAATTCAAATAAGCCTATCCTCTAGAAACGTATGGGTGTGGCTTCTTTTGGAGCAGATCTATTTTTTATGTTGTAAGTTATTACTATGAAGTTCAGATTAGCTGTGAACTTGACATTTTCCTGCCTCAGCCACTCAAGTGCTAGGTTCAAAGGCATGTGCCATCAGCTATATATTTATTCATAAGAAATCCCCAATGATTTCTAAAGAATTGCACTATATACTGAATGGGAAAGCATAAAATAAAAATAGGGCATTTGATCCTCACACGTCTGTAGGCAGGAAACAAACTTTAAAAAGTACCAAGCTGCAAACACAGAGTACCCTTTTATAGAAAAGAAAGGATGGTTCAGATAGTGAAACCTAGTACCCGGAAAATAGAGCCAAGAATCATCCCCAGATGGTAGTATTGAACCCTAATCAAGGAACTATCAGCAGGCTACTGTCTGGATTTCAGAAGTGCAAGAGATCAGTGTCTCTTGTATGCTTTCAGTATCCCTTGTAGTATAGTTGTGCTATTCTTCCACTCAACCATTGTGTATTGGGTATGTAGGGAGCAGATAACTACTTTTCTGAGTTTACGAGTTTGTAAGCTGAGAGAAATTGCATAGGAATATAAACTAGAGGAACCACACCCTTGATTTCATATCTGTTACTGTAATATTACACGTATCTGAATATAATGGTAATAATTAATATTATTTATTCTATAAGTTTGGATATATATCACACAAAAGAAGTATATGAGATATTATGACTGGAGAGTTCACTGTGGCACATAAATGTTATAAATACAGCTGCACACACAGACACACACAGGCAAGCATGCAATCACATGCACATGTATGGACAAACTCACAAATAAACATATATGAATATCATAGGGCTGGAGAAATGGCTCAGTGTGTAAAGGTTTGCTGTACAATAGCCTGGGTTTGAACTTCCAGCACTCATGCAAATTTCAGGTGGGTGTAACAATTTGCCTGTAGTCCCAGCATTCCTAAGGTAGATACAGATGATCCTTGACGCTAGCTGGCAAACTAGACTAGCTGAATCAGGGAGCTCTGGTTTCAATGAAGGAACCTACTTTAATATAGAAGGAGGAGGAGGAGGAGGAGGAGGAGGAGGAGGAGGAGGAGGAGAAGAGCAATCAAGAAAGACACTCAGTATAAACTGGCCTCCACATGCACACACATATACATGGATACAGACCTGCTTGGGCACACATAAATAAACCACATATATGCCCACAAAAATGAGGAGATAAACAAAAAAGCATATGTGACCATTTCATATTTTTATTTTACAGTGTGATTAATATTCTCACCACAAAGAGATGAAACAATAAATAAATAACAGAAATAGTATCATTACTTCAACCCACAGAGTATATTATAAATTGTTAGGTCTCAAGCCGTCCAAATATCCAGAAATGACATCAAACTGGATTTTAGGAAGTTTTCTGTTGGTTAGAAAAATGCCAGCATTTCTCAGAATCTTGTAAACCTGTTTTCCATCAAGCAAAAGGTGTTATTTCCCTTACCTCTGGCAGAAGGGACATATGACTCCATTGACATGTACCTGTAGTTGTATATCAAAGCCCATGAGAGCCTCCAGGCTCCCTCAGTCCCTGTTCAGAAGTACCTGTTATATATTTCAGGAGTCCACACGAGCATTCTAGGCCTCCCCAGTCTTCCCTCCTCTCAAACACCTGCTCGTTCACTTTATAATAGCAAGGCTTTCCGCTTTGCGTCTGCTAGTCTCACTATTTTCTCTCTCTCCATCCTTCCCTCCACCCTCCACTCCTTCCCTCCCTCCTCTCTCTCTCCTTTTCCCTTCATCTATCTCCATATCTTGCTTTCTTCACCCTCTCTCACTTTTCTGTGCCTGCTATTCTTTGTCCTTCCACAGATGCCCTGGCCATGGTGCTCTGAACTCTTCCAGATATGTTGGGTATTTTTTTCTGTCTTCTGTGTAATAAAACACGTTTCCTTAACCATGCCATGGACCAGCCATTTCGGTTGTAATAAAGGGTCTTACTAAAATTTCCACTCAAATACAATCATACAATTAAGTTGGAATTATTTCAAAATGATTATTATCATGACATTCTTGAGAAAGAAAGGCACATATATAATTAAAAATGGTTCAAGTGACTTTGCCTTTCAGAGAATGCAAAAATGGAATAAATGAAAGTATTTTTATAAAGAAACATGTAAGCAGAATAGGTGACAGTGTCAGAATATGAAAGAGAGACTGAAGCTTTCCTGCAATAATTTAGTGATGATTATATAGATGAAAGGAAATGTACAAGAAGCTTTTTTGTTTGTTTCTTTCTCCACAGAGGGCAGGACATGTGGGAACATGGTGGAAACTGGAGCAACTGGAATTTGGGTCATAAATTAGGAAGCATTGCAGGAATGTAAGAGATATGAAATAGGGACTATGTTATTAATATACATTTTCCATCTAGTAAAATTTAAAGGAACATTTATATAGCTTTTTGCTCAATTAAGTATTACCTCTTAGTTCTATAAATTTGGAATTTTATCAAACATATATAGCTGATAAAGAATTTATTGAGAAAAACAATGTTAAAGATAGTGTTGGTTGCTTCACAGTTTTGGGGTTTTCTGTTGTTAAGAATCCCATGCATCCACATATTCTGGCCTCTTTATGAAAAACTTGAATTAATTTTATGATGCCTGTGTAGTGGAAGTTTGTCCAATCAGAATCTCTGTATTTGTCATCGCCTAGCTTGTGACTTTATTTCAGTTATTTAGATTCTTATAAATTTGGTTACCCTATATATAAGTTATAGCATATACCTACCCTCTTCCCTGACCAATTTGCTGTATAAATCAGGAATTAAAGAATATTCCACAAATGAAATATTGTGTTTATAAAAGGAAAACTGATTGTGTTCTATAATACAATTAGACTAGATGTGTCCTAAAAATTTAACTACATTGATTATTAGTCTGTGACTCTTCAGATACTGTAAATGTCTTATTGAATGAACTCACACCTAATTTGTAAATTCCTACTTCAGAAAGCCTTTCATGGGGCTAGGAATGAAAATCAGAGCCTTGGGCATTTTAGCCAAGTCTTGTACTGTTGAGATTTGTTCCAGTTCTCAATATAAAATCTATATACAATATAAGACAGAATTTGGACTATGAGAACATGAACATTTATTTTACTGCCAATGTTATTTAGAGCAAGACCAATATAGTCTAATACTGGGATAATAATAATGCACAATGTATAGTATTAACTATTGGTTTGAAGTGATCTACCACATTTAAAAATGCCTTCCCCCCATGTAGTGACTGATTTATAATTTTCCTTATATTTAAGAGGTTTTTTACTATGGTGCTTATTCTCACAGTTTGTTTCAGTGTTGAAAAGATGTCATTCTTAAGAGAGTCTTTAGATCCTACATTTATAGGTATTAGATTTTTATCTAACTTCAGTTCTAACACAGACAAAAATTATTGCTTCCTCTATAACATATCACTAAATATTGGAGACCCCTGTCATGTCTCTTTAAGCTTTCAAGACAAAAAAACCTACTTCCTGCAAAAGTATCTTATATAAAGGTAGTTTCTTAGCTTGTTTTTGGATGGTCTCCAAGATTTCTTCTGAAATACTATGTTTAGAAGGGGATGTGATTCTCCATATGTGTTCAGGTAACCATATATCACTTGCCTTGAGATTGATGCTAAATACATTTGGTTGTACGTTTTTTAACATTGCAGAAATAAAGATAGTATAACAAACAAATCCTTATGTCACAAATGCTATTTATTTGTCTTCTTAAATAATTCTACAAAGTACTAATTGTTTACTTCATTATATTCCTGTGCTCACTGCTTAGGGCATTAGCCCTTGCTCAAGTTCCTAAGTTCAAAGAGGTATCAGTGGATGGAAAATGGATATTTGTAAATTGTTCTATCTGATGTACTTCTATACTGCCTTACATGGAAGTTAAAGCAGTATCAATTTTCTGTCCCAGATATAAAGATTATGTGCAATCAAAATTTTGTGGCCTTGACTTGCAAAATTTTCAAGCACAATTTTTGAGCACTACCATGGTATTAAGAAAAAACATTCCTACTTTTAAATGCAATTGGAACTTATACAATCTACAAATAAATATGCATTCAATAAATGTATTATTCAGTTCTATTGGTAAAGCAGACTTTGGGGGGAGGGTACAATTCATGACAGTTGCTTATATATTGTGACAACTTCAGGAACTGGCACCATTTAAGTGTACTTTTCAATCAATGGAAATGCACCTTACCTGTGTTTTCACTCACTGTATTCCTTCATTTGTCCATATGTACATACAATACATGTATACATGCAGAAACAATTAATGAAAAAAGAGGCTATAAATTTGAAGGAGAACAGGAAGGTTATATGGGGAAGTTTGGAGGGAGGAAAATGAAGGGATAAATGTTGTAATGAAAATGTAATCTCAAAAATAAACAACAACAACAACAACAAGGAATTGATGAAGATATTCAAATACCAAAACAGAATGAAAAAAGTGATGTTCATAGAACGGTCCTTATACCCAGGCTAAAGATTTATGAATTGATTTATAGTCAATTAGATAAGTCGGTTTAAAATTACAAACTAAATTAAAACCATTGACATTTCTATAATACTATGGAGGAACGCTTATAAAATATTCATTTCCAGTTATGAAATTCATTTTTGACAAAAATGATGTTTTAATTGTTAGAGTATACTCCAAATTCAGTGAAAATCCTGTTATTATAATTTTAACCATGTTTAGAAATTATAGGTGTGGGAAGCAATAACAAATTTCATTTTATGACATTTCATAATGATACTAAAAATATTTTTAAAAACTTAGCAGTATTATAAGGATGTGAAAATTCATGCAATTATGAAAAAGACTGTGCCACCTAAATGATCACATATTTTTTTCTGATTTAAAGCATTGCATAGGTTTAAAATATCACAATTTTTTATCCATTTGCAAAAAAATTCAGCATCTTTGTTAATATGATGTTTTTGACAATTCTTTGTGAATTTTTTTTAACATTTTATTAATTATTTGGTAATTTCAAACACTGGGTGTTGAACCTATTTACCTTCTTCCCCTAACTCCTCCAACATTTACCCAAATTCCCTACCTAACCAATTGTATATCTTCTTTTATTTTCCTTTTTTTGTATTAAAAATGTTCACACAATAAATATATTCTGATTATGGTACCCCTCCTCTGACTTCTCCCAATCCTTTTAGCCTCACTACCCACCCATCTCCATGGCCTTTCTTTCTCTCTTTAGAATTGAAACAAATAGGAACAAAGCAAAAAAAAATCAGAATTTAAAAAAGAAAAAATACAAACACCCACACACAGAAAACTCAAAAACACAAAGTCAGATGCTATAATAAACAAGAAAAAGACCAGCAATAAAAACAATTCTCAAACAAAGCGATATAAGACAAAGTCTACAAAAATATCTTTGAGCACATTTTGTGTTGGCTATATACAGCTGGAAATCAGGCCTATTCTTAAGTGTAGTTACTTTATCCAATGATATCCTGTCTTAGGGTTTCTATTGCTGGGATGAAACACTATAACCAAAAAGCAAGTTGGGGAGCAAAGGGTTTATTTGGCTTACACCTCCACAGCACTGTTTATCATCAAAGTAAGTCAGGACAGGAACTCAAGCAGGGCGGGAACCTGGATGTATGAGCTGATGCAAAGACCATGGAGGAGTGCTGCTTACTGACTTGCTCAACATCACTTTCTCAGTCTACTTTATTATAGGAACCATGACCATCAGCTCAGGGATAACACCACCCACAGTGGGCTGGGTCTTGCCACATCAATATCTAATTAAGAAAATGCCCCACAGCTGAATATTATGGAGGCATTTTCTTAATTGATTTTCCTTCTTCTTAGCTTTAGCTTATGTCAAATTGACATAAAACTGTCTAGCAACAGACATTATTGGAGAAAACTATTTTCGCCTTTGCAAGTGGGTATTATATCAATTGGAGATATCTTCTTAGGGCTGGGAGCCTGTATTTACTTCCACCTCTAAGCACTGAGACCATGCCCTCCAGCCTGAAACTCTGCAGGCCTTGTGCATGTGTAGGGGTGCCTTACCCTGAAGCACCACCTCTAGTGAGGCAACAGGTAACTGCTAGGTACCTGCCCCCCCTCACCCCTGCATGGCCCAGATTACCAGCCCAGCTAGCTCAGTTGGTAAAGCATGAGATTCTTAATCTCAGGGTTGTGGGTTTCAGCCCCATGTTGGGTGCCAGATAATGAGATTAAATAGCAACAAATCCACAGAAATAGCTTAATGATTATAGGAATTTATTGGAGGGTTAACTCACAATACAGAAAACTCACAATACAGGAAATAGGGATTGAGGCACGGTCTAACACTGTTCTCTGGAGATCTCTGCCCAGATCTGCACCAGCATCCAAGATCATGAGGTAGTGAAGAGAGCTAACACATACCTCATCCCAGGTCTTAAGGGGTCCCCATCCGGCTATGCCCCCCTGGGGGGCAGGTACCTAGTTACCTGCTGCCTCACTAGGGGCAGTGCTTCAGGGTAAGGCATAGACAACCACCCCTACATACATTCTGCCAGTCTCCGTGAGATAATGTATGCATCAGTCCTGATTTATCTGGAAGACCGTGTTTCCTTGGAGTTATCCATTTCTTCTGGCTCTTGTAATCATTCAGCCTCTCCTTCTGCATAGTTCCCTCAACCCTGATGGGAGGGGTTTGATGAATATATCCTGTTTAAGACTGAGTGTTCCAAAATCTCTTAGTAGGTATGAAATGTCCAGTTGTGGGTCTTTCTGTTAGTCCCCATCTCCTGTAAGAGTAAGCTTATCTGATGATAGCTGAGTGAGGTACTGATCTATGGGTATGGAAGAATGTCATTAGAGGTCATCTTATTGCTATGTACCTTATGCAGAACAACAGGGTTTGAAACAGTGGTTCTCAACCTTCCTAATGTGGCAAACCTTCAATAAAGTTCCTCATGTTGTGATGATCCCCAACCATAAAACTATTTTTGTTTCTACTTCATAACCATAATTTTGCTACTGCAATGAATCACAATGCAAATATCTTATATGCATGACATCTGATATGCAATCCCCATGAAAGGGTCACTTGATCCCCAAAGGGGTCATGAGAAACACTGCCCCTATCCACACATGGCCTATCCACTCTGAGGTTCTTGGCTGCCAGAGCAGTGTCAGGCAGGGGTTCCATCTCATTGAGTGGACATTGACACTATCACCCTAAGAGTGTCATTTTGGCATGTATACCTTGGCAGTAACCAATAGCTCTCTAATTAAATTTAAGACCTGCATGACAAGAGGGAAATCATATCTGGTACTGGAAATCTCCTCTACAACCTCTAATTTACTAAACCAGCATAATCCCTAACAACAATCTATAAACACTTGTCTGTGGGAGGCCAGCTCCCACCTTTTAAAAGATTCCTATGAGGAGGAAAGAGAGAGAAGAAACTTTTATATAGAAAGATAGTGGAGATGAGAACGACAGAAGCCTACAATAGCTTTGGGAGGACCTGGATCAAAATCCAATAGCCCCTTCTGTCTCTTCAAAGCGGCTTTTTATAACAATGCTAGGGGCGGGGCAAAAGACCTCCCCCTTACTAGATTGAAGCACACTGCACAGGCAAGTATAGACCCTTCCAAATACTTGGTAACTACAACTATGGTCACGTTATCCCCTTATGCATCCCTGCTGGGTAAAGCAAACTCAGATTCTTAGACCCTGAGTAAGTTCTCACTAGGAAACCTCTGTGGGTCTCTACACTTGTTCACAGATAAGTATAGTCCTCACTCTTCACCAAGAAAACTTCCCTTTGCAACACATGGATACCACTACAGAAAACCACAGCTGATCAAAAAAAAAAATAGTTGTGGAGCCCAGAACCAGTGGATATATCTACAGCACACTCCCAAATCTAAGGTGCACGGGAATATTGTGGAAGAAGGAGCTAAAAGATTGTAAGAGAAAGTGGCACAAGAAATTTGTTGTGAGATTGTGTCTCCTAATAACATCAGAATATACATCCATACAGTCTTACCAGAATGACTGCACAAATGTAAGATTAACAAGGACAGTACCAAAGAACCTGCCAAAATGAACAGGGAAAAGACCATGAGCAATTCTACACAAAGAACTACAGGCAACTGAAGAAAGCTGGGAGCAGGAGAGTTGGTCTTTCCCAGGGACAAGTGCACTGATTGGTTGTCCAGTGCCAAATAGTCATCCCTGAAAACATTCATACAAGTAATATTACATGGACTTAAAAGGTTATAATTATGGATATTATATATATGTATATATATATACATATATGCATGCAATAACAATTAGGAAAGAAAGAAGACATGAATATGAAGGCAAGCATGGGAAGCGTTTGAAGGGAGAAATGTAATTATATTATAATCTCAAAAATAAAAATCATTATTAAAAGTATCCATATTATTTTCTATAGTGGCTACACTAATTATATAGGATTCTTTTATAAGTCAAAATTCACCACCATCATTTTAAATAATGTGTATTCTGATTGGGGTGATATGAGATCTCAATGTGGTTCTAATTTGCATTATTTTAATGCCTAAATATATTGAGCATTTTATATGATCCTGAAATTGATTTTAATTGAATTGAACGTATTTTATTTAGGATTTTTGTCTATATTCATACAGAATATTGGTTTAATTTAATTTTTACATTATGCTGCATTTTCATTAGATTTTGGTATCAAGGCAATACTGTCCCAGTGAAATAAGTTTGGAAATGTACACTTTCTATTTTATGGTATACTTTAGGGGATATATATGTTAGTTCTTCTTCAAAGATATGGTAGAATTTGGTATTGGATCCATCCAAATAATGGCTTTTTTATCATGATATTATTTTACTTTTACAGCTACATTTGTGTGATTGTATGTGTATCACGTGTGTCCATTACCTATGGTTGTCAGAAGAGGTTTTTGGATGTCTTGGAACTAAAGTTACAGGCAGTTGTGAGCTGCCTTATGTGGGTGCTGATAGCTGAACCCAGGACCTACAAAAGAGCAGCAAGTGTTCTTAATCAGTGTTTCCAGCCCTATGTCATAATAGTGCTTCAATCTCACTGCTAGCTGTTGATGTATTTAGGATTTCATATCTTCATGGTTCAATTTTGGTAAGTTTTAAGTGTGTAGAAGTTAATCCATTTTATGTATATGTTTTAGTGTTTTGGAATATAAGTTTTCAAATTATCTCTGATGATGTTTTAAATTTCCATTGCTATGTTGTTAATTATCCCATTTTTCTCCAATTTTATTGATTTGGGCCTTCTATCTTTCTTTTGGTTAGTTTGGCTAAGTTTTGCCAAGTATATTTACTTTCATTTTCTCTCAAAGAACCAGCCCATTTTTTTGCTCTTCTGGTCACTATTTCATTTATTTCCACTGTAATGTTGATGGCTTTATTCCATCTATCCATTCTTTTGCCTTATTTTGTTCTTGTTTTTCCAATACTATAAAATACATTGTCAGGCTACTTATTGAAGTCTTTTGAATTCTTTTATAATGAATGTAGACATTAATGAATATCATCTTCTCTCTTAGTACTACTTTTGTTGTATCTCATAGATTTGGCCATATTTGATTTTCATTTTATTTGATTCTAGGATTTCTTTTTTCAGTTCTGAGAACTTAAATCATAGCCTCACCAATTGTAGGCAAGTGTTCTACCACTATATTCTAAGCCTGATTATAGGAATATTTAAGTCTTAATAATCCAGCTTTTCCAGTGATCCGTTGTTATTCAAAAATATTATTCAATCCTGATTTATTGTTGTAATCACTCAATTTGTTTTTGTACTTGTTAAAGAATTGCTCTGAGAAAAAAATCATGTATTAATGAAAAGAAAGCACATTCTTCAGCCTTTGATTGGTGTATTCTGCATGCCTGTGTCCATCTGTTGTATCCTGTAATTCAATTCTATTTCTTAATGACTTTTTGGTTTGATGCACAACTTATTTATTAAAGTGAGGTATAGTTACCTCACATCATTGTATTGTGACTTTCTTTTTCTTTATGTTCTGTAATATTTATTTTACAAAATTTTGCTCTAATGTTTGGTATTTATATATTTACATGTTATTTCTTATGGATTATTCTATTTATCAGTTTCAAGACTATCTTTGTGTCTCCAGACTGGTTTATATTTGAAGTCAGTTTTGTTAGATATGAGTATATAGAGCTACTCTTCATTATTTTCTGATTCTATTTGTTTAAAATATCCTCATCTACCCTCTAATTTTCAGTCTGTGCATTTTTGCCTGTGAGTTTTGTGTGTGTGTGTGTGTGTGTGTGTGTGTGTGTGTGTGTCTGTGTGCGCGCGCGCACACATGTGTGTAGAAAGTGAATTGTTGGGTCACATTTTAAAATTCAACCAGTTAGTCTTTGTATTTTAATTGAAGAATTAAGACAATTTGCATTCAGGATTATTACTGAGAGGTACGCACAAAATCTTGTCATTTTGTTCTTTGCTTTGTGGTTATTTTGAGTAGTCTACATTAATTTTCCTTCCTCTATTCATCATATAGTCTTGCTGGTTTATTGAATTAATCATGTTTGATTCTTCCCTAATTGACACTTAGTTATTTTCTCTTCTGGTGAGATTTATTCTTTCCCAAGCTTCCATTTCACTGTCTGTCCTATTCTTTGGTTTGTAGGATGACTTCAAGCATCTTTTATAATACTGATTTAGTGATAACAATTCCTTTATTTTTTTTCTTATTGTCACTTGACAGAATCTAGATTCACATAGGAGGGAAGCCTCTAGGTTTGATTGTAAGGGATTAAGGTTAATTCAGTTGAGAAGATTCTAAATATGGTCAGCACCATTGCATGGGGAGGGAGACTATTCAGTGGAGTATGAGTAACTTTCTGGTTGGCCAAAGAAAATACATTCCCACAGAAACTATTAATTGCCAGTAGTCTCTTAAGGAGGCATAAGGCCTTATGAACTTATTCTCACCAATGATAAAATGTTGATGGAACTGATCTTTTTCAGGGCTTATGCTTTTGGCAGTGCTGGATGTAGAAACCAGATAACAAAAATTTCCTGCCAGTAGGCTACATACCCAGCTCACTGTAGGTACTTTTAAAGTAAGGGTGTTCCCTACAGTGTCTTATAAGATTGGTTGCTAAACTGAGTATCTAAAGCAGGTACACAAGACAATCTTTAACTTAAAAGAATTATTGAGGACCAGGAGCTAATAGTAGAAGCTGGAGCCACAGTAGACTGGCAGGGCTGGAAATGATTCCAAAAAGAAAAAGAATTGCTAGGAAGGCTTGAAGCACAGGAGCTTTTGCTGTTCCTGGAGACAAAGCTCAAAGGAGAGCTAGAGGTCAGAAAAGAACCTGACTTCTCTCTTTTTCTACACTTCAACTTTCCAACATTGTGTCCCAAATCACTGGATATCCTTAATGATGGAGGAATGAGACAAAGAGAAATATAGTTAGCTGGATTTCGGTAAAAGGGCAAAGATAATACCTCTAATCCCAGTACTTGAGAGGTTGAGAAAGGAGGATTTTCATGCATTTGAGTCCAGTTTGTGCTACTGAGAAAAACAGAAAGACATTCTCTCAAATACTACCCCTACCCTGACAAAAGGCAAAGTTAGATGAGGAAGGATCCAAAAGCAAATGCCAACACAAGATGCAGAGAGACCTCTTTTACATTTCAGATATTCAATTTACATAAAATAAAAATATGTATATATGTTCTAAAAGGTTATGTAATAACTTTGACACTGTAATGCAATTTCTGTAATCCATTTCACACATACTTACAGGCTTTTTATCATCTTGCTATATACACTTCATTTTCTTTTAACACCTGCGCAATAGTCCATTATAAGTAATATTCTATAATAAGTAATGCCACAATTGAAGCTACCTCTACAAATGTTTGCCTCTACAATTAATTTTAGGATAAATTTTGTGGGTAAGGGGTTAAGACAGGGAATGAGACCTAGATAAGTTTTTAGGATACATTTCTAAAATCATATTTCTTGATGATGTATATGCACCCTTAAAGTTTTGGTAGCTATTTGAACATGTCTTTATAATGTTTGTAGTAATTTCTATTCACATTATGATACTTCAAAAGGCTTCCAATATTACATAATATCATTGGTGGTCAAATTGTAAATACAAATATATGTATGTGTCTATATGTTTATGTGTTACAGTCTATGTCTATGGCAATGGCTAGGTCTCTCTCACTACATCTCTGCTTGTACACAAATATGTCTATGTTTATATCTGTATGGCTGTGTTGTCTATGTCTATGTATCTATAAATGTAGTTGGTTCTCATTTATGGATTCAGTATTTGCAAGTTTTCCTACATGCTAAAATTTATAATACCAAAATCAACACTTTCAGCATTTTTTATTTGTGGACATGTGCAGAGTGATAAAACATCTTCTATTACTGAATACTCATGTATCCAGCCAAAGCTGAGCAAAATGGCACTCTCTTCTCTTATTTCGGCTATCGGGTCCTACAATAAAGAAGTAACCTTTTCATGGTCAATTTAATGCATCATGTGCTTTTTAAAAATTGTTCTTCTTTGTGATGGTGGATTCAATATTTAAAATTGCGCCTAAGCATAGTGCTGAAGCACTGTCTGGTCTTAATAAGCTTTAAAAACTATAATAGAGTTATGGAAAAAAGTATGTGTGCTTGGTAATCTTCATTCTGGCATGACAGGTAGTTCAGCGGTCTCCAAGTTCAACGTTAATGGGTTAGCCAAGTATTACATAAGACGTCATTGTACAGAAACACACATTAAATAAAGCTATAGATTGATCAGTTGATAAAAATATGTTGACCATAAGCTTTTCCCTTTTCTCTTGGGTGTGTTTTATTGATAAACTAGTCAACTATCACTAAAAAAGCCTTAAACACAAAATTAAAAAGATAGTAGTACTTAAGATAGTGTTATTATTTTATTAGTTCATAGATACAAAGTTTGTCAGTGCTTTCTACTTACAGGATATCTGACACAAAGAACAGTCTATATTTTTGGAGCATAAGTATAAGAAAATCCTTGATTCTGAAAAAAATGCTTCTTTTTTTAAAAAAGTAATATTTTGATTCATTATTTGAGAATTTCATACAATGTAATTTAATCATATTCACCTTCCCTCCCCCAATACCTCACTTATCTATTCTCTCTACCCTTACTTACCTAACCATCAAACTTCAAGGTTTCTTTTTTTAACCTATGGAGTCCAACTTGAGTTGTTCAACTGTTATGGGTATGGTGCCTGCAATGGACAGTGATAAAAATACCAGGTGTCATACCAATGATAAAAGAATGCCAACTCTTTTTTTGCAAAGCAACAATCAAATGCTAATAGCTCCTCAGCTAGGGGTAAGACTTTGTGCCTACCTTTCAGTCATCATACTGGAATAACATCTATCTTGAATTTGTTCAGGTCATGCATATGCTTTCACAACTGTTGTGAGTTCATAGGTACAACTGTCCATTGTGTCCATGAAGCACTGTTTCCTAGATGTTTTCAACCACCTCCATCTCTTATAATCTTTCCATGCCCTATAACTCAAAGATCTTTGAGCCTTGAGGCGAGGTATATGATCTAGGCAACCCATTTTGGGCTGAGCACTCCAGAATATCTTATTCTCTGCTTGTTGACTGGTTGTGGATCTCTGTGCTAATTGCTATATATTTAAGAAGAAGCTTCTCTGGTGATGGCTCAGTGATGCATTGATTTTTGAGTGTAGCAATAAGTCATTAGAAATCATTTTAATACTGTGTCCATTTAGCCGAAGAAGGGTACCCCGTCTTCCCCAAGGTCCTATGACTTATCTAGCCACCATTTCGTTGCCCTGTTAACAGTGGCAGATGTGGGGTCTATCTAGTAGAGTGGGGCTTAAATAAATTCAGAAAGTGATTGATTTTTCCCATAACAGTCATGCCAATATTACATCAATGCTCATATCTTGCCAGGTAGGTCATTTTGATAGTTTGCAGTGTTTGCACCTAGGTGAGATTGCTTCTTTAATGTGCCGTTCCCGTATGCATTGATCCAGACTGCTTAATTGGAAGGCTATCAGTACGGTGAGCCTTGGATTCTCTTTTATTCACTGTTACCTTGCATTATTTTATTAGAAATTATGCTTCCATAAATGTCTTTTACATTTTTCTCAAATGTATTGTGTGTGAGTAGGTAATGTATTTGTGGTTGCTTTTGCCAACACGTGTGTGCAGTATTCAAAAGACAACTTTGGAATATTGGTTCTAACCCTCTACATTAACTCAGATCCTGAAGATCAAATGAACTCATGTCTCCAGGTTTGCATGGTAAACACCTTTACCTGCTGAGCTGACTCTATAAATGTATTTTTTATTAAGTACTGAGAAGTACTGTGTCTGTTCATATGCTTGGGCTTTATAATACATGTGAAAAGTTCTTAGGTGTCAGGAATCTGTGGACTTCTTAGGGAAACCCCATTCCCTCATCTGGAAAATAAATGGAGAAGTAGATAACATCAGATTAAAAACAGTGATGATTTCCACTACAGATGTGAACAAATGAAATGAAATTTTTTTGTATCAGTCTTACTAGAATTAACTTACCCTACAATGAAATTCGGATACGTTAACATGAATTAAAACACATGGTTTTATCATTTTTAAGTGAACCTAATAAACTGAGTTTTTTCAAAAGAAATCTGAGGATCCATTGATCCGCAATGATAATGCACAGCAATTGAAAGTGTCAGTTTCATCAATAAGTGACAACCTACTTGCAGCTATATGAAGGTAATGTCATCCTTTCCTTACCCATGGTACATGATTATAATCATGAAGATGAAATATAACTTCAGAATCCTCATTAACACAAAACTCAGGAATAAGAACCAAAAATGTTGTTTTATTAAATGGTGAAATAGTAAATATTTTATGATTGAGTGCAACATGGTTCGTTTTTCAACTTTCCAACTCTGCTGTTGTGCAATCCATAGTACAAAGGCAGGAAAATACTACATAAACAATAAGCGTGACAAGTGCAAGAACATTTTAGTCACAAAACCAGAGAGCTGGCTTATGGGCCCTAGTTTAATGACCTCTGGTGTAAAGATCCACTTTGACTGAAGCAGAATGAACATGTCAAAATCCATTCTTGATTTTGATGCAGTTATATTATGCTTGGCCATTTTCATGCCCATTTTTTAATACACAGCTCAAGCTAAATGGGTCTTTCATATTGTAGTTCCAGCTTACATCTTTTTGTCCTCATCTCGTTCAGAGAATTTCATTCAGGATTATAAGCCACAGGTTTTTTTTTTAATTTTCATTTATTCTTATCTTATACAATACATCTGGACATAGTGTCCCCTTCCTTCACTCCTCACAGTTCCCCTACCTACACTCTCCAGCAGATCAACTCCATACCCTGTCTGTCTCCGTCCAGAAGAAAGCAGGCCTCCCAGGGACATCAACACAGCACAGGACACAATAGGAACAGGCACAAACCCTCACAGAAAGGTTGGGTGAGTCAATCTAGTAGGAGAAAAAGGTTCCCAAAGTGTAGACAAAAGAGTCAGAGACATTCCCACGCCCACTGCAGGAGTCCCCCAAAACAACAATAACATATGCAGAGGCCCTACCACAGACCCATGAAGGCTCTGTGATTGGGGTTTCAGTCTCTGTGAGCCCCCATGAGCCCTGCTTAATTAATACAGTGGGCCATGCTCTCCTAGTATCCTCAACCACTCTGCAGAGTTTCTCCTCCCGCTCTTCTGCAGAGTTCCCCAAGCTCCAAGGGGAAGGATCCAATGAAGACCTCCAACCTGGGCTCTCTGTCTGCCTAATGTTTGGCTGTGAGTATCTGCATCTGCTACAATCAGCTGTCAGCTACATCACAACTGTCAGCTCTGATGATGATTGAAATAGGCACCAATCTATGGGTAGAGCAGAACATCACTAAGAATCATTTTATTGATTTTTTTGATGGCCATGCTTGCTTCTACCCTAGATTCTGAGCTATCCAGCCTCAGGTTCCTGGACATCAACGCAGTGTCTGGCATGGGCTCCCACTCATCTGTGCCATTATCACCCGAACACATCTTGTAAGCAGGACAAATTGTAGGTCGAAGGTATTGTGACTCAGATGGTGACCCAAGCCCACCATTGGAAGTCTTGTCTGGTTGCAGAAAATGGAGAGTTCAGGCTTCTTATCCTCCATTTTTAAGAGTTCTTGCTAGGATCACCCTCATAGAGTCCAAGGAGTTTCCACTACACTAGGCTTCCAACCCCCTCCCTCCAATGTCCTCCAATTCCAGTCATTTCTCCCCATAGTCACTCCCTCCCTATCCTTTCCTTGCACTTGATCCCTTCTATTCCCACCCTACCTGCCCCAAGTCCA